>CALNHX010004772.1:0-120093 GCA_940337035.1 Agriotes lineatus
GGCATGCATTGCAATGACAGGGATAGTGCACTGACAGATTGTTCATTTAGTGTCCACAGATTGTGGTAGACCATTCCAAAGGTCGTTATATATGTCCAATGTCATGGCCTGGAAAAATATAGACCGCCTTGGTATAGTATTCCAACCAAAAATTGGAAAGCTATTTAAAATCCAGTACACCATGAAAAGTGTAAGTCATGTCTAAGTTGGTTTCATACAATCAGTAAATAATGTCAATCAGCTTTCAAGTAATGACAGTTCATCTGCAAATTGTACATGTAACTGTTTTGTTAAGGCATTGTAAGATTGTGCATGATTTAAGTAGGTACTAGTTGAGCTTTTAAAACCGTATAGTAGCATAGAAAATTAAAAAAAACCTATATATCTTCCAAACTTCCCAATGCATCTGTCAAATTTAAAGGTTATTATCGAAGTGTCACTGAATGACAATCAAACAGTAATTTTATTAATTAAATTACGAAGTGACTTACTGTTTTCAATGCTGGCCTGATTTTAAATAGCTTTCCAATTTCTGGTTGGAATACTATACAAACCATTGCTGCTCAATATGGAGAAACTCCAACTTGGTGGGAAATTTGCCGTGTACTTGTAGTTAAATCAGCATCAACAATTTCTAAAAGTTCTTCCTCCACATTCACCCCCATGTTGATTTGGTCTGTCGCCATCATGACCTTTCTTAGGTTGTTAATTTCTCTGTTCCGCGTTGGAGTACTCGAAGAAAAGTATTTTCGGAAGGCGTTTGAGGATCTGAAAATCTTTCCGAATACATACGTTTTGCACGTGCTGCGTTTTTTTTTCAACAGCTCCATACATAACAATCATATCTACGTATTCTTCATTACTGTAGTTAGCTATTTAAGTCGAATTAAACACTTAATAGCTGATGTATCTTAATTTTGACGTTTTAAAGGAATTACCGCTCAAACAAATTTCTACTGCTACTTCTTTTTTAGTTAGTCGGCGGTTGGCCATCAGTTAACACCAATTTTTAAACTTTTAAAAGACAAATTTAAATAGCTGTAATTTTTATGTTCTTTATTGTTTAAACTCAACATTGTTTAGTTAACTGTCAAATATCCCCTGCTTGAACTTAAAACGTAAATTACTACCTAGTTTGTAAAGAATGCTCGTTGATTTATTCAATTTTAACTTGCTGTACCTTTCTTGGTGTTGGGTTTTGGACAGAAGTTTATTAAGAAAATAACTCTATTTTAGTTCCCTCTAGCTGTTTTTTAGTTACCTATGTACCGATTCTTATTTTTATTTTTATGTAAAAAATTGTTTCAAAAAAGTTATTTATGTGTTTTATTTTTTACTTTAAACAATTTCAATGCGTAAGGTAGAACTTTAGATTTCACTAATCGCATTTCTGCAGACACCAAATAGAAATAGCTAAACGGCGGACTAATATACATTATTACTGAGCTCATTCAAAGCACACAACCGCTGAATGAGCACTGAGTAATCGCTCATTTTGAGCGTGGTAGGTTCGTTGAATGGTCTTCTTTAACTTATGTTGATTTAACTGACAAAGTTGGTTATTTTAACCTATAAATACCGCTGAATGTTGTGTTAAGATTTGGAAATCAACAGTAATACGTTAAACAAGTAGTATATTTACATGTTTGTTCAAATTTCCAATTAAACCATATATATTATGACTGATGATACTATCAATAATAAAAATTAAAGTTTAATTATTTTTATATTTTGTTCAAATGAAGGAATAAACATTAGGTATTTGTTGAGGTTAGTAGGATAAATTAAAGAGTAATTAGTGTAGTAGGAAAGTAGGTTATTATGTAGGTGATATCTATCAATAATTACCTAACAATCTTTAGTTAAATTTGTTTAAATATTCCCTTTATGTATTCAATATAAAACGGTGTAAGAATCATTAGCAATCGCACAAATAATATTTGTAAGTAATATTTAATTTTCGGTAATGAATCTAAACTGTATCAGAAACCTCACATCATTCTAAGTTTTTACACTATAAATTACACCATAATATTCACATTGCGTGGTAAACACGTCCATCTTACTGAACTGTTTACTACTTAGTGGCGGTTTTGAAATGGGCTACAGCTCCCGCATCGTAACTTTAGAAATTTCACGCAGCCAGGTCTCGGGTGCAATCGCATCATATCGTGCACTTCGGCTGCTTCCAAGACCACTATTCGCTGGTGCGCCACTGCTGTACATTCACTCTCAAAAGCTGACGCCAAATAAATTTATACTTGACTTTTCCGTCTTTAAACTCTACTATCATTATATAGGCTTGTTTCCTGCAAATAATGTTGGTCCAATTGTTTTATTTGCAAGAACTATGGTAGATTAAATTATTTATAAAGTACATTAAAAATAAAAAGTAGGGGTTTTTAAATGCGTAAACAATTGGAGACATCCGAAATGCTAGACTGTATCGTGGCTTAATTAATAATGCACAACGTTTAATTAATCAGTTACAAAAATAAAATTAAAAAATCTGGTGTGATACACGCATACAACTTCCTTTTACAGTGATCTTATAATTAGCCAAAAATATGATTTTAAATGTTTAAGCATTTGTCAAAAATTACAAATTTTACAAAAATGGTACAAAATAGAGCGTTAGTTCAAGAGAAAAATTTTCTTTAGAATTTTAAGCTGAATTTAAAAATGTAATAATATACCGGGTGTTCTATTGAAAATAGAAGTTAATAAAAAAAAATAGAAAAAAAACAAGAAACCCATTTTTGAAGTATTCACCTGGAAAATCACCTATCTCACATCAATACACATTAAAAGTGTAATAAAAATGTAAAGTTAAAAAAATCGTTAGAACCGTTTTTGAAAAAATAAAAAAAAACTGAAAAATGACAAGAGTAAACACCTACTTCCGGTTATGCGATTTTCTTCAAAAGCTTGCTGTCGCATCTACATAGTACAAAAAACTTATATATGAAGTTTCAACGCCATACCTCTTTTCGTTTTTGAGATATTCTGTTCACAGACACACACACACAGACCAACGAAAAAAAAATGTTTTTTGGGTTCAGGGGAATATGAAACGTGAAGATCTGTTAAAAACTCAATTTCGAATTTTTGGGGTGAATCCAATACTTCCTTTATTGTAGAAGGAAGTAATTAAAGGTTTCGTTACTATATCCATATGCACTTCATTGTCCCAAAATTCCTGCTCCACTTTCTGCACGTGACCACACACTTTATTCCACGTTTCCACTGTCAATTCACTAATTTATTTTATTGCGAGGATTCTGGCATTCTCTAATTTAAATTCTGTATTTACTGATGCAACATATTTTTTTACTGTTGCCCAAATCAATTCAATAGGATTAAGTTGGGTGATATGGTGGCAAACTTAACGCCGTATGGCCGTGCGCTTCCAAGATGCTGTCTATTTTATATTGACGATATTGATGCTTAACATTTTTTATTAAATTGTATTATATATTGCAATGGTACATAAAGGGTGGTCTTTATGTAGGCTAATGTTAAAGAATAATTTCAATAAAATCGTCTGATTAATACAATTAAATTATGAAAATTTATAAAAGAATTGTTTGTTTAATTGAAAGCCATTGATAGAATTTAAGATTGTTGGTTTCGTTGAATTCGAGTAATAGAAATTAATTTTGAGACAAATTAGAATTTATTTTGAAAGTTATAGCAATTGAGTATTTAATAGTGGTGGAAGTCAATATGAAAGATAAGATAAACGTGGGACAAATATGCTTAGTATGAGAATAGAGAAATGTGGTTGGTAACGTGAAACAATAAAGAAGCCAACCTGCGATTGATTACTAATAATAATCAATGGTAGTACAATCGCAGATCAACCCCCTTATCATTTATACACCACGGTAGCTCTGTAATGTTTGTACTCACCGTAATGACCTAGCTAGCTTAATCTCGGTGGCCTTGGGTCGCAGATTTCTATCATCAGCTGTACTACTGCAAGCTCTTTTAATAATAGTAAAAAACACAGGGCGCCAGAAATCACAGATTTCGAGAAATAAATAAAATTACAGCAACAATTAGGTTTATTTGGTTAAGAAATAATAGTTGCTTGCAACATCGTAATTAGGTCTGTAAATTGTTTATCACAAAGTTTAAATGCAGTATATAATACAGTATATTAATAATGCTGAAAATGAAGCACGCACAAAAAAATATGTGAACCTCTTTTGGGCTCTTGGGATTGAATATGATAGCAATTCAATGAAGGAGTAAGCTTACCACTGTCATATGTTTTAACCGTTATCTCGGTATTGATAGCAAAATGGTGTGAGGGCACTTTTTACAAAATTCTTAATACGTATTCATTAAGCAAAACATTAAACTTGTGAAATGTAAATTTGGGAACAATTAATACATTATGTTTTAAATTTGTAAAACATCGATTTATGAATAATTAATACATTACGTTTTAAATTTGTAAATCGTAGTTTTAAATTTGTAAATTGTAAATCGGTTAACGGTGATGAAGCGTCGTTGATATCGATTCAGCCAACAATTCATGGGCAGGCGAAGTTATCATCAAAAGTTGTAATAAGACTAACCTGGTTGTGACAAAAAAAGTCGCATGTAGGCGATGAATTGGTCCAGGATAATCTTAACGTAACAGCCTTCAGCAGCACAGACCTCGTGGCCAAAGTTGATAAGGGAACGGACGCTCCGTGTTACGAACGGCAGGCCCAAAATGGCATTCCAGAAAGGAGTTGCGGGTCCACGTTATATGCCAATTAGGACAGCTAACATGGCGTCAATCCAAATAAGAAATCGCTTAAAATACAGCGTTAAAAGCGGTATTTAAAAGCGGTAATTAAGAGCTGATTTCAGTCATCAGCCCACAAACAAAATTAAATAATTGAGGTGCAATATAGCACACAAGATGCCTTCTTGGAGCGAGTTGCTCCAACCAAAAGCGAAAGGTAAAATGAATCGCTGACGGAAAAAGATCGCTGCGGCTGGCGCATAATGATAAGGAATTATTTTGGGAAAACCAAAATCAGAGAGCTCGCGCGAAGCAAGTTTGGTATCATTTAAAATACAGCAAATCATAACTCGAGTGAATATATACAGGCTGGCCCGGAATGATGAATAAATGACGAAACAAATAGCTAGAGCTAAAGATTTGTTTCAAACGGTCAGATCATTTTTAATTTTATAAGAGGCCAGTAATACTAGTAACTATATACAAAATATTTTGTTTAAAGGGGGTAGTATAAATAACAAACTGAAATTATGTAGACATATACAAATATAAAAGGTATCAACAAATCTACGAGGTGAAAATAAGTGAAAATATAATTTGGAGTTGGTACGAGCATACAATCATTGAAGATTATGGAATACAGTTTAATTATTTACAAGTAGGAAGAAGATAATAATAATTTGAGTGGATTTGGATTGTTTGGTACATGCAAAGTATAATTGGTGTTCATTATTGGAGTTGGAGATTCTACGGAAGACTAGTCAACGGGAATGTTCTATTGTGTTGATTACTACATGGTAGTAGCTGAGGAAAATGGAAGATAAGTTTGGGTACCATCTGTTAGTGGAAACTTACCAGGAAGCTGTGAGATTGATGATAGCGTACAGGAGTATAAGGAGCAGGATTGTGTCTGCTGGAGCCCAGGGTTTTTGGCGTAGTTGGAGGAGTATCGAGGTTGGACTGTCAATGAGCTTAGCTGTGAACGTCAGGAGCAGGATTGTGTCTGCAGGATCCCAGGGTTTTGACGTGTTCGAGTTGGTTGGAGGAGTATCGAGATTGGGCTGTCAATGAGCTTAGTTGTGAACGTCAGGAGCAGTAGCGTTTTTATGTTAATAGCAGTGGAACTAAGAGGAAATCAGGTTGGTCTTAAATAGTTCTATAAAAGAATATTGAGTAAGAAAAACAATTAAATGAGTAAAATAAAAATAACACAGTACTTACTTTAGTGAATTGAGTCATTGATTTGTCAATAGAAAGAATATTTGTCGTTTTTGATTTGATCATTGATAGTTGTAAAAAGTCAAACTGGCATTTATTAGCAGTCAATAAGTAAGATCCATATAAAATTTGAGTGACAAAGAATAGACAACTAGATTAACGAACCACCACTATTAAAAGTCTCAAATACATTACAGTCATAAACATAATGATCTATTAGATTTCAATTTAAAAGAAAAGTGTCTCAATGTTATAATCTTTTACATAATTATGAAGCAATTAACTGAATGGCTTGTAAAAATTCGAAGATTTCTTCAACTGGTTGAAGAACATCTTGAATGGCGTTTGGGGTTGGACGACGTTTCGACGAAATCACATTCGTCATTTTCAAGTCCTTGTAGTCCTGGTTTGGTTTCTAGTTATACGACAACACGACGGACTGTTAACTTGATGTACAGCTGACTGAATAGGTTGTTTATCAATTACTGTGGCAACTAGCATCGAGGGAGCTGTACTGCTAGAACGGATGGCTGGTGTTCGTAGAGAATGGCCGGCCGTTGCTTGTAGTAACGTTGGTAACCACGATGCAGGTAATCGGCTTGTGTCGTCGCGGATGTTCATACAATTCGGACGTCTCACGATTTCGATGGCTTCTCGTATGATGCATGCGTCTTTGTGTTCGACGCTGGCAATGCTCTTGGTGTTGTCGAAATCAATCTTGTGCGAAGTATCCCATATATGATGCACTAGCGATGAAGTGTGTTCCATCTTCTTAACATAATTCTGATGTTCCTTCTTGCGTGCCTTTATTCTCCGGTTGGTGTGGCCTATGTAGCTACTATCGCAATCCCGACACGGTATCTCGTAGACTCCTTGGTTTTCCAAAGGGATGTACTCTTTAGGATTCCTTAGTATGGACTGGATTATTCTATCCGTGGTAAAGGTTGTCCTGATGTTACATTTTCTAAGGATTCTTCCGATTTTCTCTGTCGTGCCTCGGATGTAAGGCAGGTACGCCGTGCCACAAGGTCTCTTTTCTTCTGCGTCTTGCGTTTTGGTCTTCGGGGGTCGGAACGCTTTCCTAATCGCTGCTCTGCTATAACTGTTTTGTTCGAATACTCGAGCAAGGGTTGCTAATTCTTGTCTTGTATTCTCCTTGTCGACTATCCTTCTTGATCTACAAACCAGTGTTGTCAGGACTGATTGTAGTTGAGCAGGGTGGTGGTGTGAATTAGCATTTAGGTAGCGATTGGTGTGCGTGGCCTTCCTATAAACCGTGTGCCTTAATTTTCCATTCTTCTTGGTGATGAGAACGTCTAGCAATGGAAGGTGGTTGTTCTTCTCCAATTCCATCGTAAACTGGATCTTATTATGGATGCTATTGAGATGGGTAAGGAAATCAGCAAGTCGATTCTTACGTAATATAACATAAAATGTAACATCAGGACAACCTTTACCACGGATAGAATAATCCAGTCCATACTAAGGAATCCTAAAGAGTACATCCCTTTGGAAAACCAAGGAGTCTACGAGATACCGTGTCGGAATTGCGATAGCAGCTACATAGGCCACACCAACCGGAGAATAAAGGCACGCAAGGAGGAACATCAGAATTATGTTAAGAAGATGGAACACACTTCATCGCTAGTGCATCATATATGGGATACTTCGCACAAGATTGATTTCGACAACACCAAGAGCATTGCCAGCGTCGAACACAAAGACGCATGCATCATACGAGAAGCCATCGAAATCGTGAAACGTCCGAATTGTATGAACATCCGCGACGACACAAGCCGATTACCTGCATCGTGGTTACCAACGTTACTACAAGCAACGGCCGGCCATTCTCTACGAACACCAGCCATCCGTTCTAGCAGTACAGCTCCCTCGATGCTAGTTGCCACAGTATTTGATAAACAACCTATTCAGTCAGCTGTAATTCAAGTTGACAGTCCGTCGTGTTGTCGTATAACTAGAAGCCAAACCAGGACTACAAGGACTTGAAAATGACGAATGTGATTTCGTCGAAACGTCGTCCAACCCCAAACGCCATTCAAGATGTTCTTCAACCAGTTGAAGAAATCTTCGAATTTATTAAGCGGTATGACACCCTGAAATGTTTACCTTTAATACATATCAGCCGCGAAAACCTTCGTAATATATATATATTAAACTTTTTGAACAAGGTATGCCTTTTCCTGTCAACCAGTCGATCATTTTTTGTTTCCGTTTCCTATCATTTTAATGTGGCGCTGGATTTAGCTAGACGTTGTGACATGGAGCATTATCTATGACTAGCACAGATTTTCCGGGTAAATTTGGTATTAACGTTTCCGTCAGCCACTTTTCATAATTTACGAATTTCATGTCATCGTGATAATCTCGGGATTTAGTTCCCGATTTGAATATTAGGAGAGCGTTTTCAATAAAACCGTGGTTTTCCCCGCCGGCGTGGAGCATTTTTAACCGCTGCCCTTTCGAAATTTTACAAAATAAGCCATTTTTGGATTTATTAGAGCAAGCGTGATTTTTTGTATGGCTACCATGAATGTAAGTTTCATCCATATAAATAATTGGTCTGTTTTGGCTACGATACAACTGTACTTTTTCAAAGTAAATATTTTATCCAGAGGCCTTTGATGTTCGACTTTTTTTGAAGCAGCTTGCGGTTATTTTGAGTTACACGACAGCGAAATCCTAATTTATTCAAAATTTTTCGTAACGATGCTTCACAGCCAATAAAATTTAAATCTTTTAACTTTTGTAATATTTTTTTTACCGTAACTCTTTTGTGTTCAGTTTTATAAAAATTGTAGACCATCTGACGTATTTCCTGCATAAATATATTCTCTAAATCGGTTACTGGACCATTTCGCAGGCGTTTTTTTTTGGGGGAGCTGAAAACCTTCGGATGGTCTTCATTTTTCTGTGCGTTTTCATCTTCCAAATTCTTTTCGTTTTCTCTTGTATTAGCAGCCCCTTTTTTTTAAATTTTATAAATCGACGCACCGGAAACTTCGGTTGCGGCAGACGCATGTTTTTTAAGTTCTGTTTCTGGTGAATTGGGAATGTCAATTTCCTTATTAACAATCGCCTTTAGAAACTCGTACACTTTAATTTCACTTCGAGAGTCTGAGAACGTAGCCCTTTTCCACTACCCGATTTAGACATCGCGATAAAAATATAACACTAACGCCTTGTGTAAGTTCGAAACTAAAAGGCAAACTGATAAACTGAACAACAATTCACTTTGACAGTTGGCAGTTTATAATTAAAATTGTCATTCCTATTACTGCATTACTGCCCTAAAGTACATTTTCGGCCGAATATAATAGGTAAGCATTAATAAATCATCAATAAACTATTGTACTTAAGAGAAACAATTAGCTACAGATATAATATTTGGTTTTAATTATAATGAGAAATTCCATTGCAATTTTGTACAACATCTTATTACCCATCAGCCATTCTTATTATCGAAGCAAATTATTCGCTTTTCTTAAATGTACAAATTTAGTTTTAAAAGAAGGATATAAATTTAACAGTGGATACCTCTTTTTAAATTTTACATAAAAACAAGAGAGAATGCATTCCCATAATAATGAACCACAAGCAAACCGCGCGCTACGCGCTGCGAGCCTTGAATCGGCGCGCACGTGAAATAGGATACGCGAAAGATCACGCAAGCTCCTAGCCGAGGGCTAAGATAAGAAAAACAAAACCTAAACAAATATAAACATCTGTGAAGCCGGAACGTGAAATTTTATTTTGTGCCACAGACACACATTAATGAAAATTATATTATAGATGTTCTTAATCTTATGTTCCCATTCCTTTCGTACCGCTGGCGCTGCTGCAACTGAGAGCTTTTGAAGATATGTACTTTTAACCCGGAGTGTACTCTTACCGCTACATTGTATCATATTGATGCGCTAAATGCAATTTTTTCTAAGGTTACGATGCGGGAGCTGTACAAAAAATGCTGACCGCTACGACTAAGGCCCTGAACACACGGGATTCCGTTTCCCAGATTCGGTATGCGGGATACAGAATCTGAGTCTGTTCAGACACGGCGACTGAATCTCAGACGCGGGCCTTCAGTCACTTGCAGTGCCGTGCTGTTATGGACCTTGCATTGCTGTTCTTTGTTTCTGTCGAATTAGTCTAGAAGTGCCGTATTTAAAGTCAGGGATTGGGCTCTACAAAGCTAATAAACTTTTCATTGTCAAATAATGTAGGCTCTATGATCGTTGTATAGTAAGGAACGCCTTGCTTATTCGAGTTAAATAGAAGTTGCAGAAAATCTGCTACGCCTATGATATGATATTATATGTTCTGGCTGGCAAAAGTAGGCGAGTCCAGGCCGTGGTACACGTGGACTCATATCCTCTATATGCTCCAATGGTAAATCGGTATCCGAGATACAGAATTTGTCGCCGGCGGCCGAAATGGAGAGATTGTAACGTTTCGCCCTGAGATTAATTCTTAGGGATGCTCAAAAAGCTTTTGAATTAAATTCAGCGCGCTTTTTAAACGTTTCGGATCCAACCGATGATAAGCCGATCGATATCCGATGTCGCAAGTTACGATAAGGCGGCGCGCAAGCGAAACTCCCCTCCTACTCTAATCGCCACCGGAAGCAGCAGATAAGGGACCCCGATACTATAAATACGAAGACCGCCCGACTGCCGCTCTTCTAACCGATCTTCATCTGATAAGAAGATACCTGACCTGATCCGCTATCTAATCTGGCTGCATTTCCTACCGCCATTTTGTCGTTACGAACTGTTTGCAAGATTAAGATAGTTCACACCCGCTATAAATGACCTGTACTGAACGCTATTCTATCATGTCGGTAAATTCTGGTTAGTAGTGTAGCGTTCAAATCCGAAATATTACAGGATCCAGCACACGTTGTTGAGATCTTGGAATATTTTATAATCTCCTTACCCGTACGTTCCCGTGCCCTCATCGACTGCGAAATCCTGTTTATTCGCAGTGCGCAAAAGGCCAACAAATTGTCCGATTTCCGCGAAGGCTAATTTTGTGTGATTCACAGCGTATGACTTTGCCGGAAGCCACCGCCTAATCTGCGAGGCCCGAAGGCACCGTTCCCCGTCCGAAAGCCATATCAAACGTAAATAAAGTCGAAGCAACGACCTGGAGCCGATAGCGCACTATCTCGCCAGCCGGACCTTCCGATAAGGCGCTCCGTTCTACCTGCGAGAGGCGAAAAACTATTTACGCACCCGGAAATTGCGAGCTACCGGTTTGCTTTCTGAGCCCGTTCGGAGGGAACACCAACTTCCAGGGAGGCATCGCACATTAAACACTAAACGAACAAACATTTCTCCAGGTAAAGCTCGCCATGTATTTTAATTCGTAAAATCCGCAGAAGGACAGCGTCTGCAAACAAAACTTTTGGGATTTTCGACATCGATCGGCTTCGAGCGGAGAATTTTCGCAAATCGGCGCGGAAGGGAACACTCGCTGCCCGCCCGAGGAAGGACACCCCCAAAGTTCGTGACCTCCTCCGCAGAGGCGCCTTGTGGGCTGCCTACACCGCCAACAGAATTTCAACGTGAAATCGATAGTATTTGTAACTTTCGTATTTTATGATATACAGTTCAGTTTGTATTTTGTATTACTAACATATCGTTGTTGCCGTATTTATTTATACTCGAGTGTACCGAACCCTCTTCGACAGTGAGTTATCCCGCGGCTAAATTTAATATACCCTTACGAGAAGGGTGGAATATTACAGGAAAATCGGCCGCCGGCGACACATTCTGTATCTCGGATACCGATTTACCATTGGAGCATATAGAGGATATGAGTCCACGTGTACCACGGTCGCCTACTTTTGCCAGCCAGAACATATGATATCATGTCATAGGCGTAGCAGATTTTCTTCAACTTCTATTTAAATCGAATAAGCAAGGCGTTCCTTACTATACAACGATCATAGAATGTACAGGGTGGCCAGATAAGAATGCAAAGTGCTGTATCTCGGAAACTATTGGTCGTAACGACTTTCGGTAAAAAAAATAATGACCAAAGTGGCCAAAAGAAGACCGTGAAAAATATTTTCAGAATTCCAAGATGGTCGCCAGGGGGCGTAACCGCCATCTTAAACCTTTAAAGTGATTTTTCACTGAAATCCACCTAGTAAATGTTACCAAAAAATATATGGTTTCTAAAGCCAAGCTTTACTCAAGTAATTTTTGTTTAACACTTTTTGATGTATCTATTAAAATAAAGTGGTGGGGGGTAATTCAATGTTTTTTTAAATAAACAGCTGTAACTCCTAAACCACTGAACGGATTTTAACAAACTTGGTCTCGTTGGAAAAAACATTTATTGTTCCATGAAACCCATTTTACCTGTGATATGTCTAATTCTTAGTGATGCCGCTAGAGCGCGTTTTTTTGATATAATAACAGAAAATTGTAAAATTCTCTAAAAAATTAAATGCAATAATATGACTTTTTTTCATAAAAATGTAGTGAAATGATACCTAAATAGGCTAGTAAAAACCATATCTCGATATCTTATTCGTAGCCTGAAATATCGAAGACAGAAAATTTTGTTATCATCTAATTTTAAAAAGACGCTATTACACCGGTATTTATTGTGATTTATTTGTCTTTTTTCAAGATTCAATGATAAAATTTCATAATTTAATAATTTTTAAATAAAAGTATACTTAGTTCAAAAAATTTTAAAAAAACGTGTAGGGGCATAATAATCAATGCAGCTAGTATGCAAGTGCAAGGTAGGCAGAATATGAAGAGTAGGCCATGGAGGAAAAATAAATGCCTAAAATCAACTTGTCAACAAATATTAAAATTGTACTTATAGAGACAGTGTAATTTGTGTTCGTTGCACAGGCACACACAAGTAAGGCCTTGAAACTATTAAAATGCCTTTTACAAATGATGAAGCTGTCGATATGATTGCGGTATATTTTGAATGTCTTCAAAATGCGGCATTGGCTCAAAGAGTATACAGAGCTCGATATCCAAATCGGCGTTTAAGGGATGAGAGATTTTTTCCGCGTTTAGTGCAAAATTTGCATAATACTGGCAGCTTTCGACCTCAGTTGCGAAGACACTCTGCTAGAAACACCGGAAGACAATATTGTTAATTTCTTAGCAAACGTGGAATTGAATCCCCACGTTAGTACGAGAGCAATGTCTCGCGCGTTGGGTATATCACGTACTACTATTCTAAACATTTTAAAGGATCCCAGGTAAGTTTTACGGTCACTAAAAATACTACCTTACATGTTTCACAATGTGTTTGTTATTTCAAATTTTTAGACTGCACCCATATCATATGGTTTCACATCAAGCCTTAAATCACGAAGACTTTGACCGACGGATAGATTATTGTCATTGGATGTTGGGCATGATTAGGGAAAATAGAGAATTTTTATCCGAAATTCTTTGGACGGATGAAGCCATTTTTAGAAGTGATGGAAACATTAATTTGCATAATATGCATTATTGGTCTGACAACAATCCTCACTGGTTGCGCGAGGTCCAACATCAAGGCCATTGGAGTCTCAATGTGTGGTGTGGCATCCTGGGCGGAACTATTATAGGTCCCTATTTCTTTGATCAACCACTAAATGGTGCCGTGTTTCTTGATTTTCTGGTAAACCAATTGCTTATTTTATTAGAAGATGTGCCATTGCAATTACATCAAAATATGTTTTTGCAACTAGACGGTTGCACTCTGCAAATTAAAATATTAAATAACGAAAATACTAACAACGTTGATAACGAGGGCAGATTGTCCAAATAAGAATATGAATAATAAATACCGGTGTAATAACGTCTTTTTAAAATTATATGATAACAAAATTTTCTTTCTTCGATATTTCAGGCTACGAATAAGATATCGAGATACGGTTTTCACTAGCCTATTTAGGTATCATTTCACTACATTTTTATGAAAAAAAGTCGCATTTAATTTTTTAGAGAATTTTGCAATTTTTTGTTATTATATCAAAAAACGCGCTCTAGCGGCATCACTAAGAATTAGACATATCACAGGTAAGATGGGTTTCATGGAACAATAAATGCTTTTTCCAACGAGACTAAGTTTGTTAAAATCCGTTCAGTGGTTTAGGAGTTACTGCTGTTTATTTAAAAAAACATTGCATTACCCCCTACCACTTTATTTCAATAGATAAGTCAAAAAGTGTTAAACAAAAATTACTCGAGTAAAGCTTAGCTTTGATAAGCATATATCTTTTGGTAACATTTACTAGGTGGATTTCAGTGAAAAATCACTTTAAAGGTTTAAGATGGCGGTTACGCCCCCTGGTGACCATTTTGGAAACCTGAAAATATTTTCCACGGTCTTCTTTTGGCCACTTTAGTCATAAATTTTTTTACCGAAAGTCTCTACGACCAATAGTTTCCGAGATACAGCACTTTGCATTCTTATCTGACCACCCTGTACATTATTTGACAATGAAAAATTTATTAGCTTAGTAGAGCCCAATCCCTGACTTTAAATACAGCACTTCTAGACTAATTCGAGAGAAACAAAGAACAGCAATGCAAGGTCCATAACAGCACGGCACTGCAAGTGACTGAAGGCCCGCGTCTGAGATTCAGTCGCCGTGTCTGAACAGACAAGGATTCTGTATCCCGCATGCGTAAAGGCATTGTTTACCACGGTGCAACGCAGCACCAAGTTGTACCGTAGTAAGTAATGGCGAAATTTGCGCGGCTTTTCCTTTGGCAATCTTTACTACGGTACAGCGCAGCCTCAGGATGTAGCGTAGTAAGCATTGGCCACGAATAAGGAAATATTTCATAGGACATTGTTTACTACACTGCAACACTGCAACCAGTGGTAGACTCGTCTCTACGCATGATCAAATTCCTCGAATTTACCTAGAAATAAACTAACTTGCTGGTGTCATTGTGTTTCGTCAGCCATGGCTGAAAATCGTGAAGATTTATTGGCAAAATTGACAAATTTAGGTCACGAAGTGAGCCATTTCGACTTCGATAATCCTAACAATTTCTCGGCAACTTTAAGAGGTAAACTCGAAAGCCATGCGTCTGACAAAAGTGCATAAATAATAACTGGTGTGCGAGTTGGGTGGAACAATTTAGCACAGTGACGAATACGAACTGGATTGTTCGATACACATACCCGAACAAAGAAAAATACCTTTTTCGAAAAGTGTACGCATGCCAGCATAACAATTTCGATAAAGTGAAAAAAAGAAAACGGGAAGACACCAGACAGCGGGCCAAAGACTGCAGTGCAAAAATAAGTATACTTTTCAAAAAAATTAACCGTAATACGTTGCGAAATGATCGGTATTTGGAGAAAGGTCTCAACATAGTTATTGAGGTAAGTGTAATTATCATTATTTGGTACCTACTTTATAAAGGAGTATATTATAATACTAGTGTATAGGTACGCCTTTAAAGCACGTGCACTTACACACGTGTATCATACGCTATTTTTTCTTCGATCGTACCAGGAATATGAAAACTTAGTTCGGTGAAATTTTTTCGGTCACATTGTGTTAGATATTCTAGGTTATGTTGGCATTAAAAGTTACTGCAAAACGTGCTTTAATATAATATTAGAACAAGCAACCAATGGCAACATGCCAAAAAGACGTAATTCGGGCGCTAATATTAAGAGTGCTACAACCGTCACTTTTGACACTAGAAACTGTGCAAAAAGTTGTCATTTTGACACAATCGTAGAAAATAGTATTTTATTTAACAAGCATATAATGTAGGCTATATTACACGATGATGAAGTTTACACACGAGCCGAAGGCGAGCGTTGTAATCATCCAAGTGTAATATAGTCATTAGATACGTGTCAAATACAATATGTTATCTACAACTATGTACATAGTTGGTGACACTGTGAGTCTATGTCAAATTGGAGGTTAGCAGATTAGGTTTTAAGTCAATCTATGTCAAAATCGATGTTAGCTGGTTAGATTCTGCGTCAGTCTGTGTCAAAACTGAGGCAAAACCTAACCTGCTAACCTCGACGTTAATGTCATTTGTTAAAATGTAGCCCACTACTTGAAAAAATACCCCATGGAATATGAAATTTCACATTCCACTAGTGTAATATGAGCCGCTTTTTGTATTTAGAGTTGGATATATAATGCACTTATTATATGACAGTTGTAGATAAATGTATTTATTTATTTTTGGGTTAGCATAATAGATCATTCATGTGTGTTATTTAATGGTTTCTCAAAACATAAACTGAATTTTTCATTGCTAAAATGGCAATTATGCTTTGGACTCATTCAATAATCAGATGCACTATGGTAAATGCAGTGATCCACAACTGCAAAGTGGTTTTTCAAGCGAATTTTACTCAGAAGGTTTACCAGTAACTCGCTTTTCTAGTCGAGGTGTTTATTTAATTTTTCAGATTTCGTTTCAACATTCGCATGCAGTAGCTGTTGCAGAAGCCTTCAGTTACTTGCGAACTTCGAGGGAAACCGAGGCAATGTTTTACAAATACTTTGAGGATGGCATGACTGCCGCAGTCGCCAAAAACTTTCACTAAATATACCTCGAAAATAAAAACGAAGAATCTGAGATTGCCAAAATGCTAGCAAACGCCCAAATAAATCCAACGGAGAGACAAATAAAACATTTATACTCAAAATGGAGGTAGGTGATGCACATTGCAGTTTTGCGTTAGGTAGGTACTTAAATCAATTTTACTGTTGTAGAATGGAAAATTTTGGAGGTCGAGAAGCTTTTGATATGTTAACTGTTTTGAAAAAGAAAAAGGAATGCTATGAAGAAAAAAATATTAAAGTCATCATACAGGAAGATCCAATGATCGTTGTTGTGTTAACTCCTGTCATGATTAGAGCCCATTCTCACGAATTTGCTCATGAAATGGTATTTGTAGATTCTAGTGGTTCCTGCGACCAAACAAGTACCTGCGTTACATTTTTCTTCTCTGCAACAAAAGTTGGAGCCATCCCACTTGCTTGCATTCTCCATACCGAGCAAACTGAAGAGAATTACATGGAAGCCTTCAAATTATTGCGAGATTCTTTGCAAACTGATGGTTTTGGAAGCTATGGTTTTCCTCGAATTTTTATGACCGATGATTCTGCGGCAGAAAGGAATGCGCTGGCATCAGTTTTTCCCGAGTCGCGCAGATTACTCTGCATTTTCCATCTTCTTCAAGCTTTTTGGCGTTGGTTGTGGGATAGCAAGCACAATATTGACAAAGCAGACCGAAAACACATCATGACAGAATTTCGGAGGGTACTATATTCCACCACAAATGAAGAATTGCGTGACAATTTCAGCAGCTTTATGAATGATGAGGTTATGAAGAAGTATGGGAATTTGAAAGACCATATTTTGGGTTACTGGGAACGGAAAGAGGAATGGTCGGTAGCTTATAGAAGCAATTTATTGACACGAGGCAATAACACGAACAATTATGTGGAAGCTTCGATTCGCATTTTCAAAGATGTCGTTCTCGAAAGATGCAAAGCTTTTAACACGTGTGCGTTGATTGACTTCATTGCGAAAGTGTTGGAATCCTACCACAAGAGACACCTACTTTGTTTTGCTAATTATCGAAGCTCCAAAAATGAATTAGCATTTAGACGCATTTTAAAATCTTCTGCATTATTGTCGGTACAAGAAGTTGATGACAAAACCTGTTTGGTATCATCTCAAAACGATGAAAGTCTTTTCTATACGGTTCATTTGGATATTGCGTTTTGCGATTGCGTCTATGGGCAAGGAGGAAGGTTTTGCAAACATTTATGTGCCATGAAAAAATAAATTCGGCAGAGTCTTTCCAACATCTCCTCGATTAACTATCGAAGACAGGAAATTATTTGCTGAAATAGCACTTGGTTCAGATGCCCCGAAAGAATTTTATAAAGACATGGATGTTGAAATCGGAATACATGAGGTAGGTAGTTGGATATTTGCATAATATGCGATTCGGATAAAATAATTGTTTTGGACAGGTCACTCAGGAGACAGTAGCAAATGATGCAGGCCGAGGTGCAATCACTGTGGAATCACCAAACGAAGAAGAACGAATTCAGCACATTGATGAAGTGCATTCGACCGCTGTTCAACAGTGGACTAAAAATTTCGAAAAACTTAGCAACGTCGCAGAAAACTGCAGAACACCTGAGATGACAAACGGCGTAGTGAAATTGAATAAAATCCTCAGTCAAATTTTTACTCCGATGCAATTGTTGAATTACATTCACGGCGTGAAAAAGGCTCAAGGAAAACGTAAGATAGGAGTTCAGCCAACTGCAATCAGCCGGAGGAAAGTGCGCCCTGGCTTGACTTCAGGAGCAAGGCGCCTCCAAGCTGGACGCCCTTCAGCCCTTGAGACTAATCAACAGAGGAAAAGGAAGCACAATCTTGGAATGAACGTTGATTCCAATAGGCCTAATGCGAAATCGCATTAAAATTTTGTATTGTTTAAAGTTTTCTTAGAGAACTTAGTTGAGTTAAGGTAAAATAATAATAATAATATGGTTTATTTTTAGAAGAAAAAAGCACAATAATTCAATAAATTCTGTAAAAAATCATTCAGATTTTGACATTTAGTACCTTAATTAAGTTAGTAAAGATCCTCTACAAAAATAAAACAAACTTAGCTCTGCAAGAACTTAATTAAACATGTGAATTAATATGAGGTACGCTCTGATGTTCCACTAAAAGCAAGCTTGTTCGTGGTTATCAGATGTACCCATATCTTAATTTTTTATTATTTATTATCGCTTACATTATAGCAGTTCTTACATAATATTTTGGTTCAACAGTATAAAGTTATATACGTATAATGATTGATAATAAATTCTCCAATCTATATTTACTTAAGTATACTATATGTATATACGCGATTAAACCTTACAAGTAATAAATTAATAATAGTTCATTTTGCCAAATAGGTATGTAGTTTTATACGTTTATTAACACCATAACATATACATTCAGGTAAGTACCTTAGTTATTTGCTAATTAAGTGTTCAATGTTTTGCATGCAGTGTTGCAGTGAGTATAGTAATTATTATTCAGTTAGTAACGATAAAATAATGTCTTAATAATTGGAAAAATAATTCGTTCTTAATTTAATACTCGCACTTAAAAATAAAAAGCACTTTGGTTGCAGCGCAGTAAACAATGCCCTATGAAACATTCGCTTATTCGTGGCCAATGCTTACTACGCTACATCCTGAGGCTGCGCTGTACCGCAGTAAAGATTGCCAAAGGAAAATCCGCGCAAATTTTACCATTACTTACTACGATACAACTTGGTGCTGCGTTGCACCGTGTTAAACAATGCCTTTACGCATCCCGCATTCCGAATCTGGGATACGGAATCCCGTGTGTTCAGGGCCTAAGCGGCTAAGTTAACGGTTGATTTTATACGCAATCAGGAAAATTTCACACACAAGTTGAACTTTTGCTGTGTCGTATGAATGTGCCCACTATCATCCAGTTACATTAGTATATGTCAGTTCCGCAATTGGTAGACCTGCATTTCTCAGCATTGGCACCATGGTTAAGGTGCAAGAGATTTGACCTTCAAGCGATTAGCTGTTGTGGCATGCATATTAATAGCGACTTAACTTTGAAGATTATCTTCCCTAACATTCGATTTGACGCTAGATCGTTAATTGTACTAGTTGCTTCTTCAAGGTTTTCAATGTAAGTAAAAATATTAGAACTGATTTATAGAAAATGCGTAAATAAACATAACCAACTTGACCTAATTGAATTTCGCGTAACGTTGTTTTTAAATAGTGCATTATAAACCCGGACTATTTATTTTCAGAATGGACGTGAAGCAGGAATTGCTTGATAATAATTTGTGTAGTGGAATAAACAGCAGCTTAGACGAATCTCAGATGAAATTCGAAGAAAATAAAGTAGTTGCAAACTTAAATGTTAAAGATACAGTCGACAACAAAGTTTATTACGAATTGAATATTAAACAGGAAAATGTTCAAGATACAATCGACAACAAAGTTTATTACGAATTGAATATTAAACCGGAAAATGTTCAAGTTACAATCGACAACAAAGTTCATTACGAATTGAATATTAATCAGGAAGAACTTGATGCAAAAGATGAATTGCGTGCTACATGTGCAGCAAGTGAAAATATGGTAGACAAATTGTTAGTTTGCAAGGTCTGCAGATGTGAGGCAGAAGTCAAGAGTAATTTCTCGAAACATAGGGCTACTCGTGCAAAACGGTTTCACTTATGCTCCACTTGTGAATATAAAGTAACACAGGAAACTAGTTTAACTAGACACATGAGAACACGTACGGCCAAAAAAACTTATTCATGTGCCATTTGCGAATATAAAACAGTAGATAAACAGAAGCTAGTTTGCCATTTGAGGAAACATACAGCTGAAAAACCTTATTCATGTTCCATTTGTGAATATAAAACAACATGGAAAAGTAGCTTAATTAGACATATGAAGATACATACAAGTGAAAAACCTTATTCATGTTCTCTTTGCGAGTATAAAGCATCAGAAGAGGGTAGATTAGTGAAGCACGTGATGACACATACAGGTGAAAAACCTTATTCATGTTCCAGTTGTGAATATAAAACAACACGGGAAAGTAGTCTAATTAGACATATGAGGACACATACAGGTGAAAAACCTTATTCATGTTCTCTTTGCGAGTATAAAGCAGCAGAAAAAGGTGGATTAGTGAAGCACATGAAGACACATACAGGTGAAAAACCTTATTCATGTTCCATTTGTGAATATAAAGCAACACAGGGATTTAGTTTAATTATACACATGAGGACACATACAGGTGAGAAACCTTATTCATGTTCTATTTGCGAATACAAAGCAGCAGAGAAACAGAAGCTAGTTCGCCATTTGAGGACACATACAGGTGAAAAACCTTATTCATGTTCCATCTGCGAGTATAAAGCAGCACAAAGATGTACTTTAATGAATCACATGAAGACACATAGAGGCGAAAAACCTTACTCATTTTCTATTGCGAGTATAAAGCAGGAAATAAAAGCAGAATAGTGAGGCACATGAAGACATACTGGCGAAAAATATATTATTGGCAATTGTACAATTGCACACAAACAGATATTAGTTAAACATATGGCCACACATACAGAGCTTAATTAAACATTCGAGGACATAAACAAGTAAACACTTTTATCAATTAGCTATTCCTGACAGGAGTTCGACAGTGTGTATGTTTATATATTTGTTATTGGAATTTGCCTTTTGTGAACTTTAACTCACTAACTGCCGGTCTTATAAAGGCTACTAATCTGACGTTAACTTTAATTCGCTGTTAAAATAAACAAAAGCGCATCAAAACGTCAGTGCTTATGACATTTTATTTAAGATAATCTCTGAAACTTCTTTGTGGCGTGAATTCATAATTCATATTCTTATATGGGTATTTCGCCACTCTGCAAATTAAAATATTAAATAACGAAAATATTAACAACGAACGTTTCGAGGGACAATCTGCCCTCGTTATCAACGAATAACAATTAAAACTAACAAGAACTTATCTTTTTTTCACTGGAACGAAAAACGACCAACCTCCAATGAATTTTCTGACATTTTATTTATTAGTAAACAAATTTTGATGCGCTTTTGTTTACTTTAACAGCGAATTAAAGTTAACGTCAGATTAATAGCCTTTATAAGACTGGCTGTAAATGTATATTGCTGTGGATAGATGTTAACAAAAGCGCAAGACAAATTTCACACGCGATACGGATTATGCAATTAATTATTACTGCAAAGCATTCGTATGAAAATGCAGAGCTGTTATTACAATTTAAAGAACTAGTCATACTTAAAACTATTGAAAATTATGATCATTTTTTTCTTGAGTTCTATTTACGATCATAATCGATGGAATCGGAAGCTTAGGATTGTCAAATTTATTATTTTCCGACTGGTTTGGTTTGTTTTGCAACTAGTTTTTCTAGTAACACAACCGAAATAAGCTGGGTTTTAAACGGCTTAACATAACAACAAGCTAAAATTCGTAATACAGAAGATTTCACCATAAGTTCAAGTGAGGTTATCGGAATCAAATCGAAAACTGTTTGAG
This sequence comes from Agriotes lineatus, assembly GCA_940337035.1. Lineage (NCBI taxonomy): Eukaryota > Metazoa > Arthropoda > Insecta > Coleoptera > Elateridae > Agriotes > Agriotes lineatus. The sequence continues at coordinate 22,102 of CALNHX010004772.1, forward strand.
TGTTTATTATAATAGTTTAACAAGTTTTGTACATTGTTAAAAGGGGAAGTTATCGTTAATTAGTTCTAGTAGAGGGTTTATCCATATTTACCCAAGAAAATAATTGCATATAAAATTCACATTCGATCTTGCCAATTCTTTACGATTATTCATCATTTGCACTGACTGCATCGGAATGGGTTGAAAATGCACAGAGATGTAACTAATCTTTCCTTTCTACACGTTAGTTCTGGGTTCTTTGGTGATTTTGGGTGCGATTTTTGCAAAAATGTAAAGCAATTACCTGAACAAACGAATTTTATAATTTGGCAATGTAAAACTATGTAACCTGTAAACCTTATTGTACAACAGATGTAGAAGGCAGATAACCCAATTTGAATGTTTATTCAACCCTACAAACAGGTTTAGTAATAGAAAAATGTAAAAATAGATTTTGATCAAATGGCGACAGATTTCAATGAGACCTTAAATTAGGATTTATGTGAAATTGTACAAATATCAAGAGAAAAGGGTGTAGAAAATGATGGCGAAGTTCAGTTTGCTGTAAAGTTCCAGATTAAATAAATATGAGCAAAGACGTTTAATTTTCATGTTTCCTTTACCGTTTTGACTCAAAATGTTTGTAATTTTTCGAGGATTATTATAAGTACTGTAGTCAGTTTTTCATTATTAATTAATCCTAGTTCGATAATTGCAATTCATAGTTATTAGAATAAGTAGGGTTTAATTTGGGAATCACACAGGGGCTCCAGAACAATTGTTTAATTTTGTTCTATGTCAAATCGACCAACCTGAGGTTGCGTTAGGTTTTGTTATTTGTTTATTTTTAAATTGTTTTCGAATCAAACCTGATCTCCGGTTATAATCATAATATTGAAGTGTACATACTCGTGTAATTAATTTATCTTGTAGCAATTATAATGAAAGTTTTCGATTCCAACTGGCATTTTATTTCTGACATGTATTCTGGATGAAGTTATATGTAACTAACCTTGAACAAAGGCAAACAAAGTATTTATCAATGTTAGATTTGTATAACTACAAATAATACCTTCAATTTGGCTGCCTATTTCCTGGACTTTGGACGTGAGAGCAACAAAGGAGCTGCCGAGCAACGATCTTCCTGTTTCGCATCACTTCCATCAACTATGCAGATTGGTGCCATCACCAAATTAGAGACCTTGGATTCTGGAGCAGCGAAGAAATAGTTACTCCGCTTACAACAAGGTAGGTGAACGAATGAAAGTGCATTTTAAGGTTAGTGAAATTTCTTTTTATTTCGGGTTCAACGTGTTGGTTTGTAATGATGTAAAGTATACTATTTATTTGTTTTCTGAATGTCATTTTTTGGCAGTGGTCTATTATGATGTATTTTATCGGACTTTTTCCACTGTCTAGGGTGTATATTGTTACATTTCAATTTTCGTAACTTTTAGCGCCTGGATGTAAGGCAACGCAAAGTGCATATTGAGCCTAGTTTTTCACCGGCGTTAGCAGTGCACAATTCTTCAAGTTGACATCTTAACCATTAGGTGGCGCATCTGTCGCGCATTTAATGATTCGTTATCGAACCAATTATTGGACAAATTTTATGTCATGGATATTTCTTGTGCTCGCTATTGGTTTGTTATCAAGTAAGGCGACATTCGTTTATCGATTTTTGGAGAACAGTTGAACCGATTTCGGTGTTGGGCCTTTTTGCCGTTAGCCTCCATCTTGATGGCGTCGTAAAGTAATTTACTTCGTTTTATGCAAAATCTCCAGACAGATGCCAATTCTCAAGCTGTTGCTAATGCCATTGTAATTCCGTTGATGTCTGGTAAATAGCTTTTTTGTTTCCTTAAGTGTGGTTCTAACAGGACTTCTTATTTAGGAGATTTTTTTAATTTCCAAATTTTCACAAGCTGAAAGTCGAACTGTGACCTTCGAGCAGCCGCTTCGAATGTGCCGAATTTTTATGGGTTGTTGAACCGCGTGCGGATTTTCCATGGGCGGATCGCCTGTACAATCGTTGGCTTTTTGTGATGCTGAATTAGGCCACCACCTCCAGGCTCCCACGTGCTGAAACCTTGGGCCCTGTTGGAAATTCACCTGCTAAGGGGAATGTCGTTGAAAAGGTTCCCTGCTGCGTTTGAAGATGTGTTGCCGCATCATGGTTCCGTCAAAATAAGGTTCTGTAATCATAGTATGTACTTGTCTGGCGCTGCCCTTCTTGCCCTCGAGTTCCGGAGTGCAGCCGATTTGTTTTGGTATCGTGCACCTCGTAGGAGCTGTATTGTTCGTGGTTTTTATTTGTGAAACTTGACTTCGGGTGCGATTTCATTTAACCTATTTAGTAGTCGTAGTTAATTGATGTCGCTAACATTTAAATATTCTTCTGCTACGGCCAGGCTCTTGGAGCTTTAATTATTCATGTTACGTATGTTAAACTGAATTAGATTTTGCTTGAGTTGACCTGTTCAACAGTATTTAGCCATTTAAATTTTGTTGTTTGTAGTTAAAAGTGTTATTTGACTTATGGACGGATCCATTCTTGTTTATTTTGACACGGCAGTAGTGTAGCTAGACGGGTTCTGGCGCACTTCCGGTGGTTTGAAACGTGGCTAAGTGTCACGTGGCGAGGTCATTGGCCTCTGGTTTGAAACTTGGCTAAGTCTAGCCGAAGGTCACGGGCCTAGCCTAGGCCAAGATCATGGACCGAGCCTAGGTCAAGGTCACGAGCCTAGCCGGGGGCGGGGTCGTGGGCCTAGTCTAGGCCAAGGTCACGGGCCACTTCCGGGAATTTTTTGGATTAAAAGTGTAGTTTTTGAAATTTTTACAAGATTTTCCCAGGCTCGAGCGTCTGGGATGCAGACATGTTCATTCTTGCAGGATGTTGTTATCAGTAAATAGAACAATGAAGCTATTGTTACGCTTATCAAAATTTTCTCAGGCTCGACCGGATGTGACTCATCGTCTGACAGACATGTCTATTCTTGCAGGATGTTGTTGAACAATGGCATCCATTGTTTTAAAATCAGCACGAAATTCGAGAACAATGAAGCTATTGTTGTCTGGAGATTAAAAATGTGTTGATCTGCAAAAATTCAAACAAAGAAACCCATTGTTTAAGAAAAATCAGCACAGTTGGAAGTTTTTGCTAGGTAAAAGTCTAATAAACAAGACTCCCACGATGAATTTTGAGGTTAAGAGTCTAATTTTGAAATTCCTATACCGGATGTGAGTCATTGTCTGGAACATTGTTTGAGCAAGGTTGCAAAAAATAAACCGAATTAATTGTGGTCTAATAGTATATATCGAATTATTTCTAGCTAAAAGATGCAATATAAAAAAATCCAAACCATTTTAAATATCTTGTTAGGTTTTTGTTTTATTACGCGTTCGACGAGATGTATGTCTGGATATTTAACTTGAATAGGCCGATTGGAAGCATCTTTTAGTAGATAGGTAATGTGTTCCATCCCGGTGGAGGACTGTTTAAGCGGTAGACAGTATTTAACATAATACAAAAGTGTTGGAGACATTGTTTGTAAGCAAAGTAAATATTACGTGTTTTTTCCCGTACTTTATTAAATACACAGTCTCGAGCCGATAGTTATTTATTTCGCTTGGATTTATGTACAGCATCCCCTCACTTTAGCAATAAGCAAGTTCCTAAAGAAATATTATTATGCTGTAGAGATTTACAGGTTACAGTGTAAACTGAGTTAAAAAAATTTGGATATTAGCAACAGTACCATTTAATTGCATATTGTTTTCTTTTACGTAAGATCCGTAAGATTAGATTGTATTAATATAGGTTCGAAAGCACTGCTGACAGACAGACAGAAAACTTGTAATGCAGCTGCCAAACCGGGCCTTGTCAAATATCGAACAGCAATATATATTAGTAAAAAATACTCTTCCAGGTTAAAAAGTTTGATGTAGTTTTAGCCAATCTTATACACATTCCAGCACTAAAAAATTGTAGGAAGCGGAGTCTTAGCAGAATTTTATAATACAAAACAGGGGCGATAAAATAATCGTGTCTACCACCCGACATTTTTCAGTTTATCCGATTCAGCAACTTCCGCATATCGCAAAAACAAACACCTTCTTTGTTCTTGTGTTAGCACCTTGGCTAAGAATGTTACAAAATCCGACGCCACAGCACTGTATGTTTTAACTACATTTTTTTTCAATAACTACAAAAATAAAAAGCAGCTTAAAATATTGTTCCTAAAAGGAGTGGTGCTGTAGTTTTATCATTGGAATTTCGATTTCTTACAACGGTATTTGTAAATAGTCCAGTTTTTGGTTGCAACGAGCATAGTTGTAGCAGAGACTATAGAAGATATAAACAGACAGTAATATTAATCTAAAATTGAATTAACTAATATTATTAACAAAGTTGTTAAACGCATGATACAGGCAGTTACTAATTACTTAATATATACAATTGTCCTATATCCGGTATTCATGGTTTATGTCTTAATCTGGATTTTAATAGTCGATTAGAGTCGAATAACTAAGGTTATTACAATGCTAAAGACTGTGCGCAAAAAGGTAAGATATCAAAATTTTAAAATAAAACCCAGAGAATAAGAATTAAATAAAATAAAGCCAAGTAAAAGCTATTAGATCACTGCAATATATTAGTAAAAAATACTCTAATTAATAGGGATGCTATACTCAATGGTGAGGGACAGTATAATTTTGCCGGATAAAAACTTGTATAAGAGAAAATCTCAAACTTGTTTAAAAATATTTTGTCAGACTATAGAAAATTCCTGTCCAGACCTGCGGATGTGAGTCATCGTCTGGGAATGTGCAAGGTTGCTAAAAATGAACTGGATTTGATTGTCTGGGGTTTCTGAGCAGGTCTGCGCGGAGGTCTGCGCGATGGTTTGGCGGTAAATTCAAATTCTGTGCAGGTTTGGCGGAAAATTTAAATTCTGTGCAGGTTTTGGCGGGAAATTCAAATTCTGCGTAGGTTTTGGCGGTAAATTCTGTCTAGGTTTTGGCGGGAAATCTGGGAGTGTACAAGGTTGCTAAAATGTATGGGGTCTTTGTCTGAGAAATTTACACCAGATGTAGTTAATGACCTCCATTATCAGTGTCTATAAATTTGGTAGACAGACAGAGAGGCAGACAGGCAGGCAGACAGACAGACAGACAGACAGACAGACAGACAGACAGACAGACAGACAGACAGACAGACAGACAGACAGGTAGGTAGGCAGACAGACAGACAGACAGACAGACAGACAGCTGTTCCTGTAACGGTTTTATGGACACGACGGTGTAATAAAACGACAATTGTAAAAATAATTGTATTTTATTTGTCTAATGTACATGTATAAAATTATTACAAATATATGTTATACACTAGTTAATTATTGTGGTAGAGATGTTGTTGTCATCTCTGTCTGGAGGATCTCTTCGTGCTGTTTCCGAACTGAATTTATTCAATTATTCCTGCCTCTTTTAACTCTTCTATTATACTAACAATTTCATTTATATGATTTGTATGGCCAGATGCTTGAGAGGCATACAGTAACTTTAATCGATCAACTAATTCGTTCGGATCATCCCAGTAAACATAATCCAACGGTTTATTGCTAACTTGTTTATACATTTGCTGCATACCTTTACCAGTAAGCTTTCTAGTCCTTAACGATATCGATGATGGCGTGGGTGATGATGACAGGTTAGATTTTATAAATTTCTTGTATTTCGCTTGGTTGAAACCTACCTTCTGATCATTTTTATCAAAATTTCTATGCGCTGCATTTGTTCTGTTTATGATATCAATATAATTTGCTCGTAGTAGAGTACCTAGGGGCGTTCTGGACCAAAATGTGTCACTGCACAGGTTTTCTGCGCAGGTGTCTGCGCAGGTCTGCGCGCGCAGGTTTGTCAAGGTCGTTGGTCTAGCCGGGGTCACGGGTCTAGCCGGGGTCAAGGTCACGGGCCTCACCTAGGTCACGTGCCACTTCCGGGAATTTTTTGGGTTAAAAGTGTAGTTTTTGAAATTTTCCCACGCTCGAGCGTCTGAGTACGCAGACATGTCTATTCTTGCAGGATGTTATCAGTAAATCAGAAGCTATCAAAATTTTCTCAGGCTCGACCGGATGTGAGTCATCGTCTGAGTACGCAGACATGTCTATTCTTGCAGGATGTTGTTGAACAATGGCATCCATTGTTTTAAAGTCGACACGAAATTCGAGAACAATGAAGCCATTGTTGTCTGGAGATTAAAATGTGCAAAGCTGGTAAATAGAACAATGACATCCATTGTTTTAAAAGCCTAGCCGAGGTCAAGGTCACAGGCCTAGCCGGTGGGCGGGGTCATTGACCTCGGCCACTTCCGAGAATTTTTTCTAGGTCACGGATCTAGCCTAGGTCAAGGTCGGAGTTATTGGCCTAGTCGGGGTCATTGACCTCGGCCACTTCCGGGAATTTTTTGGGTTAAAAGTGTAGTTTTTGAAATTTTCCCACGCTCGAGCGTCTGAGTACGCAGACATGTCTATTCTTGCAGGATGTTATCAGTAAATCAGAAGCTATTGTTACGCTTATCAAAATTTTCTCAGGCTCGACCGGATGTGAGTCATCGTCTGACAGACATGTCTATTCTTGCAGGATGTTGTTGAACAATGGCATCCATTGTTTTAAAATCAGCACGAAATTCGAGAACAATGAAGCTATTGTTGTCTGGAGATTAAAAATGTGTTGATCTGCAAAAAATTCAAACAAAGAAACCCTATGTTTGAGGAAAAATCAGCACAACTGCTAAAGTGAATGCTGTCTTTGTTTGAAAATTTTTGCTGACGCTGTTAAAAGTCTAATTTTGAAATTTTTACAAGATTCTCACGATACATTTTGGAGGTAAACGTCTAATTTTTACAAGATTCCCACGATGAATTTTGAGGTTAAGAGTCTAATGTTTACAAGATTCCTATACCGGATGTGAGTCATTGCCTGGAAATGCCAGACTTGTCAAAACCTGTCTGCCTGCCTGTTTATCTTCTGCGCAATTAAACAATGAAGCCATTGTTTGAGAAATGTCAAGATTGCAAAAAATAACTGAACAATGATGCCATTGTGGTCTAATAGTATATATCGAATTATTTCCAGCTAAAAAGGTGCAATATGAAAATCCAAACCATTTTAAATACCTTGTTAAGTTTTTGTTTTATTACACGTTCATATAGGTAAGAAAGGGGGCAGCGCTGCAACTCGGCTACCTTGTTTCGGCTACCATCTCAAGGTCACCCATATAGCCTTGCAGGCTACACTAGCGGGTAAGCAGACTGTTAAACAGGCGGACAGGTAAACAGACAGTTGGACTGGTAGACAGGCAAGCAGGCAGACAGACAGACAGTTAGACAGGGAGACAGCTAGACAGGTAGACAGGTAGACAGCTAGACAGGTAGACAGGTAGACGATAGACAGCCAGGTGGACAAGTAGACTGACAGGTCCAAACCAGTTCCCATGTAGCCTTGCAGGTTTCTGCTTGCCACGTCTTCTTACTTTTTATATTACTATAGGAAATTCAAGTTTAGGTGATAAAAATAATAAATCGGTTAAAAAACATTTTATTGCCTTACAAATTACAAAATTACAAAAATTCGTACAATTTACACACAGAACACAACCCTTTCTTTATGCTTACTTACAGTAGTCTTAATTCTATCCAATTTAATTTTTATTCTGTAATTTAAATCTAAATCTGAATCTTGTATTTCTTTTTCTAACCAGTAATTAGATATGTACAACTGTTCTAGGTTTTCAAACTGTAAAATATAACGAATCTTTTGTCTGAATTGTTTTTGTTTAATTGCTTTAATAATTAGTTCCGTTCCTTCTTCTAATTCTTCCAACCGATGACATTGTGTAACCTTAATACTACCTTTTATTTCTTGCATAGTAATATGGTCAATTTGTTCTATTTCTTCTTGGCAAGATGAACTATTATTATCCATATTTTGCAACACTTCCGTATAATATTTAAGTTCCTCAACCTTCGGGAATGAGTGTCCATTAAATGTTGTAATTCCGTTGGTTTTAAATGATATAAATGGTTCCTCGGTTGGTAAACATATTATATCCGATTTGTTAAAAGGAATTAAAATGTAACCTTCTTCTTTAAGTTTTTCTCTCGAGTTGTAAATATTAAAAACACATTTTTGTAATGTCCTTTTAAGAAGTAAACGCCTTTACACCCGTTTTTTTCTCCAAGTATTCCGACATATGGATATTTTCCATAATTGTTATATCCGCTATTATTTACAGTAAATGCGGAAATCGTATAACATCCAGTTATATCCAAATTTTTCCATTGATTTTTAAAGTAATTTCTTAAAATTTCTCTCATTTCTATTAACTTGTGTTCTTTCTCAAGCAAATATTTGTATTGTTCTTTTATAGCAATTGTATTTTGCACATATTCTACTTTTCGTTTTTTCAAATTTATTTCTTCCAGCTCTAGTTCACGTTTTCTTGCACTTAATATATAAACAGATGAGAGTGGTTCTATTTCTTTAATTGCATGCGGAGAAAGTTTGTTAGTTATATTGGCTCTCCTCCTTAAAACTTGGGGAATGACATTATTCGTTTTGATTAATCCCATACCTTCGATACTTACATCTTTCGAAATAGTAGAGAAAATGGTCGTGGATTTAGAAAAAAATGTTTCTCCAGCTTTAATATAACATTTTTGTCTAATATTTATGTCGCCTGTATTTACATCATTTTCTACAATTTCTACATAATTAATTGGCAGATAATTAAAACTAAAAGCAGAAAGTGCATAATTTATCATCTTATTTCGGTTTTCTAGATTATCGGGTAATTTAATTTGCAATCCAGTCAACTTTCTTGTGTTTCTATTTCCCCAATAGACATATTGTAAGACATTATTAAATACTACACAACAACTATTCTGCAGAGTATTAGTCAATTTAGACCACATTTTAGCAATCGAGACAGAATATATTGGAGCATCTTGGAAGTACATTTTACTGGTTTCCAATAAATTTAAACAATCTTTTAAAGGATCAAATCTATTGTGTGCATTATAATAATCTCCAATAGTATAATTATATATTGTTGCCTCCAATCTTGTAATTCCATGTTCCTTAGCGGAAATAGACGAAAATGTTTCCTTTAAACGGGTATCCGGGCAATTGATAAAGTCGATAATATGGTTACCAATCTGTTTGTTAACTCCTGGACTTGTTATTTGACATACAAATTTGTTGTATATTTTAACTCTAGCATTCGAATTTAACCATGTTAAACAATCAATTCCAACTGTTTTATCATTGTCTACAATCACATTATAATTTTCCTTGGACTCCCCTTGGTGACAAAAGTTATGGTTAGTAGTCAAATAATGGCCCATTTCTATCTTGTTAAATATTCCTGCAAAATCTTGCGTTATATCCAAATCCAAAAGGTAGTAATCATCTATTTGGAGCTGCTTTAAAAGTTGTGGTATTTGTTCTAACAGGGCCTGCACATTAACATCTGCTAGTTCTACTTTGTACGGAATTACTACTGGATTTTTATATTTTTTGTTAATATTTTCCAGACCTTCCTTTCCAATAACTTGTATAATTCCTCTTGCCATCCTGTTCTCACTTTGTAGAAGATAAGGTAATTTCGCTTTTACTCCATGTCTAGCAGAAATAAATTTAGAGAATTTCCCCCGTAAATGACTATTACAAGCACCGCATATCTCCTTCTTAACAATAAGACCACTTTCTCCTTCGCAATCTACACGGTCAATAATTTTAGCCAACATTATATTGTCGCAAAACGGTTCTGTAATCGGCGTAAGTAAATCTAAATTGCTGTTGGTAAGGAGTTGTTCGTCTTCTGTATAATTTATATTTCCAACATCTGTAATTAGGTTGTTGTTGTCGAGATTTTCTACTAATAACCAGAGTCCGAATCTCTCGTTAGTTGGTTTTATTTTATTTCCCAAGAGCTGGGTAATACTATATACTTTAGAGGAGCCCATGTTCACAGTTTCAGCTACTTCACAATACTAAATTTAATCTGGAAAATTTTTATTATATACCTAACAATAATAAGTCACCCCCCTCCACACCAATTTTAATCTACTTTGCAAGGAAAAAGTAAGAAGACTTGGCAAGCAGAAACCTGCAAGGCTACATGGGAACTGGTTTGGACCTGTCAGTCTACTTGTCCACCTGGCTGTCTATCGTCTACCTGTCTACCTGTCTAGCTGTCTACCTGTCTACCTGTCTAGCTGTCTCCCTGTCTAACTGTCTGTCTGTCTGCCTGCTTGCCTGTCTACCAGTCCAACTGTCTGTTTACCTGTCCTCCTGTTTAACAGTCTGCTTACCCGCTAGTGTAGCCTGCAAGGCTATATGGGTGACCTTGAGATGGTAGCCGAAACAAGGTAGCCGAATAGCAGCGCTGCCCCCCTTTCTTACCTATATGATAACATCCTGCAAGAATAGACATGTCTGCGTACTCAGACGCTCGAGCGTGGGAAAATTTCAAAAACTACACTTTTAACCCAAAAAATTCCCGGAAGTGGCACGTGACCTAGGTGAGGCCCGTGACCTTGACCCCGGCTAGACCCGTGACCCCGGCTAGACCCGTGACCCCGGCTAGACCAACGACCTTGACAAACCTGCGCGCGCAGACCTGCGCAGACACCTGCGCAGAAAACCTGCGCAGTGACACATTTTGGTCCAGAACGCCCCTAGGTACTCTACTGCAAAGGCTACCGCATTCTCAGCCGGAGCTGGTCGTGGGTCGAACAAAAAACTTAAAGCGTAAGCTGAAACGATGAGTAAATTATGGGCGCCAAGTAGCAGATAACCCAGCACTTTGCTAATCATCAAATAAGACACTACGGAAGGTGCTACTAAGCGATCCTGAAAATTAGAGATAGCGACAAGGACACACAAATCAAATTCGCAGGCATAAGTAACGAGTATATATAATTTAATAGAATATTAACATTAATAAAATATTAACAATGCTCGGTTGTATATCACAACAACGACAGATATCACAAACCAGATTTCATATACCAAGATAGTTTATCACAGATTGAACTCACCAGTTTAAATAAATACAGTAGTCGAAGATCGTAGCAATTCGCATGTATGACCAAACGCGTCTCAAATTTAAGCGGTAGTTAAGGTTTTGTTTTTTTGTCAAGTTGAAATCAACGCTAAACCCTCAGTTGCAAAAATACATAACTGTACTAGTAATCAAATGTACACAAATCCCATTATTACCCAAGATCTTGGTTTATAGGGGCGCAAAATTACCCGAAACACGCTAATTAAATCTCGCCCTAAAAGGGGCGTAATTGCTTAAACAACGATCGGACTGATTTCGCTAATTTCTTGCAAAATGGGGTCGCACTAAGCCAAATTCAACCGACTGACAGATCTCGCCACGGAGATCGAGTCTAAAATCGTTCAAATAGGCGTATGCAAGAATTGCTATTACAAACATTTACATAAGGGAAACCTTATCGTCCCTATGCATCTACATTAGACACAGCCTGAACGCTAATGGAAACTTGAAATGTCAAGTTGCAAATATTAAGATGTTATACAAGAAAATAAGTTTACTTTAAACTGCAGGTGAGTTATCACAACATTAAAGTAAGTCAATTTAATCAATTATCAAAATCTGGCCGTAGCCCAAACGCTACAATGAATAATAATTAAACACACATTAAAATGAGGCCTATAACACAGGTTAAGTTGGTCGAGCTCAAAACTGCACCAGAACGCTTAAGGAAATTGCAAAGACAGACCTTGGCTGCACCAGGTGACGAACGTGCTAAATCGGAGGCCTACTGCGCGATGTCGAGAAAGCCAGGTGATCCAACGGGCTTTACCGCAGGTAACGTAGAGATCTCGGGCCAGTAAATCTGCTAGCCTGTTTTAGGAACTGGAAATCTCCCAAACTCACAGCCAGCCGACTGCAGCAACTGCCTGGAGAAAGTGCTTTCCAAGAGGGGCCAAATCCATCGACCAAACGCTTCGAAGAGTTTCTGCGCCACCATGAACAAACTCGCCGCTCACCAACAGAGATGCGTTAGTTCATACTATAGGACTGCTTCCTAATCTGAGTGCGTTCACCGCCCGTACCAAAGGGGAATTGAGTGCTTTCACCGCCCGTACCAAAGGGGAGCTAAAAGGGACAACATTCTGCCTTAGAAATATAACCAGTAATTGTCAAAATAGCATACCGTGAGGTGTTCTGCTCCAAATCGCCCAAGTAGTTACATGTGATTGTCAGATGAATTCCAGACAAAAGTCCGTGCTTGAAATGTATCACAACAAAAACGTCGGGGACGCCTCCCGGACAAAAATCACACCAAGATATACATTTTCATGCTAGGATGAGCGTGACAAAACCTAATTACAAATATTCGTGCATCGATTAACCAAAGATGCTTTTCACCACATCCATCTTCTGACAAGTCAAAATGGCTAATGATATTTGACAGCTAGGCCCAGAATTCAAAATTTGCAGAAAATCGCATCTGCAACCCACATAGCACGCATACAACGTGAGGCCTAATCTGCAGTGACTTTACTTGAGGAAATGGGTAACTAAAACTAGGCTATTTAAAGTAAGTTAAATCTAGGATTAGTCCGATATAGGGTAAATAGTTAGAGCGAAATGTGCAAAGTGCCTTGAATTAGGCAAGGATAAGGCAAATCGTTAAATTAATACGAAAAGTGACTTTTGGCCCATAACACTTTCTTTTCACAATCAATCAAGACTTGCTCCAAATCTATTCTTCTATTAGTTCAAAATTTATTTGCATCTGTTCCAGAATCTGTTTAGAATTGCCTATCTATCTTTCAAAAACCAATTGCGAAAGGTTTCCAGACCTTCATACTTCACGGTGGTTCCACAACCAGTTAAAAAAAGTTGTTAAACAACAACTAATCCTCATATACAACAGCGCCATCTAAATTCCAAAAGTAGCCCAACCGTTGATATTAACACCTGGACTGGCATTGCTACAATTCCTATATTGCTAACTTAGGCAGGTGTAGAACTACTAGAAGTGCACCCGCGGTGGCCTAACACATCCAGTAGCGGCAGTTCAATAATTATTATTTTGTGGATTATAAATATTCCAGAAATGGAAATATCGAAAAGTACATTATGTTGATAGTAGGTATAATAAAATATAATTTTTTTTGTTTAATCAGGATTTTATTTTCTTTAAACTTCGGCTAGTACGGATGGAACCATAATTAAATATAACAGACATAAGATGGAGTGTATACATACCGACTCTGATGCTTTTAGACAACATGTTAACGATCACCTATCCGCCCCATCGGAACTTAACACAGCAAGAGAAATCGAGGCAGCGGTAGAGCATCTAACGCACATCCTTCAGCACGCATCTTGGGCAGCCACACCTATAAAATTACGGCAAAACTGCAACAGCACTACCAACAACTACCTATTAAAGATCAGGCAAAGGATTGCTGAGAAAAGAAAAGCAAGACGAATTTGGCAACAAACACAACACCCTAGTGATAAAAATGAACTAAACACGCTAACTATTCAACTAAAGAGACTAATAAAGGAACAGAAGAATGAAACTTTCAGCTACTACATTAGCAACTTCTCTCCGAGACAACACGATGCTTACTCTTTATGGCGATAAACCAAGAAACTGAAGCATCCCATTACTCCTGTCATAGTAGGACTAGTAACATTGTATAACTTATGATTAGCTGTATAATAAATAACCATTAGAATATAATGCAATGTACTCGAGTCATAAATAAATAGTGTTGGTTATGACATGGTGCCGAAACCCGCGCGATAATAATAAACAAAAAACCGCGTAAAAAGAGTGTTTCAGGTGAAAACAAAGTCGCAGTAGTAGGCAACAATGGGCGACGAAGATACTACAACAGGAATTCGACCCCCGAAGTCACTCGAAATCGCCAGCGAAGCGGATATGAGCAAAGCATGGAAGATGTGGCTACAACAATTCAACTGGTATGCTACAGCTACAGGTTTGGCCAAAAAACCCGCAGAAATACAATGCGCTATATTCATGTCAACGATAGGGAAGGATGCAGCAGTAATTTACAACACGTTCAACTTAACAGACGAGGAGGCAAAGAACTTGAAAACTATACAAGGTAAGTTCGAAAAACACTTTGTTCCCACTGTAAATGTAACGTATGAGCGATACATATTTAATAAAGCACAGCAAGCCCCCGACGAATCGTTTGACGAATTCTTAACATCGTTAAGACACAAAATTAAAAATTGCAATTATGGTGACCTAGAAAACAGCTTACTGTGCGACAGAATAGTTTGTGGTATACACAGCGACGCTCTAAGATCAAGATTACTTGAAGAAAGCAATATTCAGCTAGAAAAAGCAATAAGTATCTGCAGAGCCAACGAACAGGCCCGCAAACAATTAAGTAAGATAAAAGAACAGCATGAAACAGCTCAAGTGGACGCAGTAAAATTCAAGAATAAAGCTACAACTAGCAAAAAGAACATAACCAAACAAGAACATGAAGAATATGAATGCAAACGGTGTGGCACAAAACATGGGAGAAAATCATGCCCGGCTTATCAGAAGAAATGCAAAAGATGTCACAAGAAAAACCATTTTACTAGCATGTGTAGGGTAAAAGAAATAAAAACGGTACAGATGGCAGCTTCAGAAGACGACAGCGATGAAGATGTTTTATATATCTCAGCACTACAGGCAGAAAATGAAGCTACAGATTGGTTTGAAACGCTAACACTACCTAAGAATAAGAAGGTCAAATTCAAACTAGATTCCGGAGCTCAATGCAACGTCATCTCGGAAAGCATAGCACAAGCCGCTGGCCTGGAAATATACCCCTCAAAGATAAAACAACTAGTATCGTACTCAAATCATGCTCTTGATGTTTTAGGTGAAAGTTTGGTAAAAATTAAAACTAAACGTCATAATGAACCTATCAAAATAATAGTAGTAGATCAAAAAGTACAACCAGTGTTAGGTAAGGATAGTTGTGTAAGTTTAGGCTTAATAGAAAGACTAGACATGGTAAACATACAATCGCACTAAATATTTAAAGGCATAGGATGCTTGAAAGGTTTCGAGTATGAAATAGACCTAATTGAAAATCCAAAGTTAACAATAAGTCCAGCGCGTAGGATCCCGCATGGGATAAGAACTGAAGTCAAGAAAGAATTGGATCGGATGACCAATATGAGAATCATCGAGCCAATCAACGAACCAACTCCAGCAGTATCTCCGATGGTAATAGTAAAGCAAAAGGGTAAGTTGCGAATCTGCATAGATCCCTCGGAAATAAATAAAAACTTAAAACAAAGGCATTACCCATTGCAAACAATTGAAGAGATAACAACAAGGATTGATGGTTCAAAATGGTTTACACTGTTTACAGTATTAGATTGCAGGAAAGGATTCTGGCAAATTAAAGTCACAGACAGGACAGCCAAATACCTTACTTTTGCAACACCATGGGGACGTTATAAATGCTTAAGAATCCCATTTGGACTCGCCTCAGCACCCGAAATTTATCAACAAATAATGTGTAAAATAATCGGGAATACAAAGGGAGTTGAATGTTCAATGGACGACGTACTAATACATGCAGCAACAAAAGAAGAACTAGATCAATTAACAAATAAGGTCATTAGAATGATAAATGAGAAAGGATTAAAATTAAATAAAGAAAAATGCCAATTTTCCAAAACACAAATCAGATTTTTGGGTCATCTGTTAACCGCAGAAGGAATACTACCAGATCCACAGAAAGTCGAAGCAATTGACAGGTTGAAAACACCAACAAACGTCAAAGAACTACAAAGACTCCTTGGAATGGTAACATACCTATCCAAATTTATACCAAATTTGGCAGAAATTACAGCCCCACTCAGAACATTACTCGAAAAAGGAAGTGAATGGGTATGGGACACACAACAAGAAACTGCAACACAAAAGATTAGAGAACTGCTTAAAAAACCACCCCTTCTAGGTTACTACAATCCTAAACGGTCAGTAACTTTATCAGTGGATGCGAGCAGCACGGCAGTAGGAGCAGTATTACTACAGGAACACAAACCAATAGCCTATAGTGCAAAATCGTTAACCAAATCCCAGATTAATTATAGCCAGCTAGAAAAAGAAGCTTATGCAATACTAACTGGATGCAAAAAATTCCATGAGTACATTTGGGGTCAAAAATTAGAAATTGAAACAGATCACAAACCACTTGAAACCATATTTAAAAAATCTATTTACGAAGCTCCACCAAGACTGCAGCGAATACTATTTGAGGTCATGCCCTACAATCCGATAGTTAAGTATAAAAAAGGAACTGAACTGTATATAGCAGACACCTTAAGTAGAGATTGCCAGCAAAATACTGAAAACGAAGATGAAGCAACCCTACAAATACATGTCGTCATACCAATGTCCACAGATAAACTACAACAAACTAAACAAGCTATAAATAATAGCAAGAAACTTCAAATGCTAAAAAACACAATTCTAAATGGTTGGCCTACTGGGAAATCAGAAATACCACCTGAAATTCAAAAATATGCCAACTATAAAGAACAGCTGTCGTACCATAATGGTTTACTATTCAAAAATAGCAGAATTCTAATACCAGAAGCCATGAAACCTGAAATCCTAAAATACAGTCACCTAGCACACAAAGGAGTACAGGGAACATTACATATTGCAAGAGAAAGTGTTTTCTGGCCCAAAATGTCAGAAGATATACGAAACTATGTGGCCAGCTGCGCTACCTGCAACAAGAAACAAAAAGACAACATAAAGGAACTAATATTACCACAACCAATACCAGAACACCCGTGGTCACAGGTAGCCTCGGATTTATTCCACCTAAAAGGAAAAGATAGTTACTCAGGATTTTTCGACTTCCAACAACTGCCCAACCTAAATAGCAAAACTATAATAGACATACTAAAAAAATGGTTCTCCGTTTATGGAATACCAGAAGTATTAGCTACTGATAACGGAAGACAATACACCTCCGAGGAATTCAAAAAATTCACCACCGAATGGCAATTTCATCATCGTTTATCAAGCCCAGGGTTCCCCAGATCCAATGGACTGGCTGAACGTTATGTACAGGAAGCAAAGAACTTAATCGATAAATGCAACGAAGAACGCTCTGATATATACCTAGCACTACTACATCACAGGAACACTCCTCGTGACAACCTTGGGTCACCAGTCCAACGACTAATGAGTCGAAGAACAAAAACCCTGTTGCCTACTACTGATGATCAGTTAAAACCTAAAATAAACAAAAACGTTATCAAAGAACTCAATCGTCTTAAAAATAGTGAAAAATATTATGCAGACAAAAGTTCAAAACCAAGTGATAAATTCAAACGTGGTGACAATGTACTTTACCGTAATAATAAAAAAGAGTGGTTACCGGCAAAAAATATACATCAAACGCCCGAACCAAGGTCATTTGTGATAGAGACACCCGATGGAGCCACATACAGAAGAAATACGTGGTTCCTCAAACACCACAAAAAAGCCACCCCTGAAAAAGAAGTATTCGATACACCCCTCCTATCGATACCCACCAGTCAGCAGCCTACACCTAGAGAGGAAGAACAAAGAGCCCCTGAGAGTAAAGAACACCCAATAGAAGAAAACAAAGAAGTGATCCAGACTCCTTGCCAGGAGACAGCGACTACAGAGGACGAAGAAAAGGCAGAGAAGAGTGAAACGGCCAGGCTCAGCAGCAAGGGAAGAAAAATTAAAACGCCAAAGAGACTGAATTTATAAAAAGAAGAGAGATGTCATAGTAGGACTAGTAACATTGTATAACTTATGATTAGCTGTATAATAAATAACCATTAGAATATAATGCAATGTACTCGAGTCATAAATAAATAGTGTTGGTTATGACAACTCCTATTCCTCCTATTCGTAAGCCTGATGGCTCTTGGGACCGCAGCGATGAAGAAATAGCAAAAGTATTTGGCAAACACCTAGCTGCGATTTTCCAACCAGACGAATCAACAAAAAATCCAATAGACGACTCTCCAATACTTGAATTCCTTGAAGCACCACTTCAACTCGACCTGCCCATCAAGCACTATACACCCAATGAAATACAAAGGGAAATAAAATGCCTAAAAACCCATAAAACACCAGGTTACGACCTCATCACAGCCGAGTTACTTCAGCAGCTGCCAAAGAAAGCATTGGTAGCTATAACACAAATATTTAATGCTATCATACGAACCCAATTCTATCCCATTCTATGGAAATTCTCATAGGAAAACCTGGTAAACTAGCTCAATCACCAGATTCTTATCGACCGATTTCACTACTACCGGTACTTTCTAAGCTATTTGAGCGTACACTATTAAGAAAACTCAGTCTTATTATGGAAGAAAATTACCTAATCCCACAACACCAATTCGGTTTCCGCCGAAGGTACTCAACCTTGGAACAAGTACATAGGGTAGTGGATAATATAGAGAAAGATTTTGAAGAAAAACGCGTGTGTGCAGCTGTGTTCCTGGACGTAAGTCAGGCATTTGATCGAGTGCGGATTCCAAGCATACTTTATAAGATAACAAAAAACCTTCCATATCAATATTACCTGCTATTTAAATCGTATCTAGAAAACAGATATTTTCAAGTCAAACTAAACAATAGCCGTTCTTCAATCCAACCTGCTCAAGCTGGCGTACCGCAGAGTAGCGTCCTGGGTCCCACATTATACCAGCTATTCACAGCAGATTTACCTGTTCCTGACAACGTTATAATTGCCACTTTTGCGGACGATACGGCCATACTATCTTCCCACAATGACCCAATCCAAGCAACAACAAATTTAAAAAATACACTAGAGACTCTCGAAAGATGGACAACAACTTGGCGAATCAAAATCAATGAAAATAAATCAACGTCCATAACATTCACCCTTCGGAAAATTGACCCACATCCAGTAACCTTCAATGGAATTCGTATACCAAACAAAGAAGACGTCAAATATCTTGGCATACATCTTAATAACAAACTCACTTGGAAGAAACATAAAAACCAAAAGGAAATAATTAGATATCCGTGTGAAGAAGATGTACTGGCTTCTTGGACGGAAATCTCAACTAAGTTTGATAAACAAAGTATTGCTGTATAAAACTGTGATAGTACCGATATGGACATATGGGATCCAGTTGTAGGGGTGTGCTGTGTGCTACGTCATTCAACATAGAGATTCTCCAACGCTTTCAAAGTAAAACACTTCGTGCAATGGTAAACGCCGAATAATATATAAATAACAGAATATTACACAATGACCTGAGATCCCGTGGATTAAAGATATAATTCAAGACTTCTGTAGCAGGTACGAGGCCCGAATTAGTGACCATCCCAGTGCATTAGTGACAGACTTGTTAAATATAGTTAATGTAACAAGACGTTTGAAATGGACAAAGTTTAGTGATCTAACTAATTAAGCTAGTAACAGGAGACCACCTTATGGTGTAACTCCCCACATGCCATTACGTCAGCTCATTTGCTTGTTAGTTTATTAGACTAGTTGTAAATGGGGAGTAAAATTTAAAAAAAGGTTCTGTAGCATGGCGATCGGTCTCCTTACCTTACTTCATGATGTACAAGGAGCAAAGTAATTATGGTACCAACGTTAAAAAAATAATTACCTTCTCTGTTTTTAGTATTTTTATTATAGCATCGCTTTCTGTCTATTACGATACGCAAACAAGTATCGTAATAGCCTCAGTACGAATGCAACGTAGATGATAGTATATTATGCAACAAGCGCCGTGTAGGAAGCATATTACACGCGAGTTGGAAAAGTTACGCACAAGCCGCGTAGCTGCGCGAGTAATGTAACCACTCAATCAATTAACTATCAAAATAAATGCTTGCTGCCGCGAATTCTATATTTAGAATTCTCTGAACTAAAAAGAAGTGTTAGAGTTGTGAAACATTGTGCAATATTATGAAATTATGTGACGCCACTCAATCACCCCACCCGAAGATGGCAGAGGCTATAAATAGCCGTGCTTGTGTAATTTTAAGTTAGTTTATAGATTTGTGTCTTACAGAACGTTGCTAGTTTAGATGTGCTTCTTACAGAACGTTACTCTGTAGAAATTTGTAACTCCTACATTTAACTAAAAACTTGTGTAGTAAAATAAATAAAGTTTTTTTTCGTTAAGGCCACGATTGGCAACTTAACTGGTGCAGTCGGTAGGATACTTGGCAAAAGGGCACTGTAAAATTTTGGAAAAAAAATATTTTTTTTCATTTTACGCTCTTTTGTGTATTTCAATACTTAACCAAGTATTCCGAAATCAACCAACACCGGTACGAAGCAACGCAACTTGGAGGACAAACATCGCCAAAAAGCAGCACCGCTTACTACTGGACCAGTCTATCGGAGACATCAGTCTATCGCAGACACCTGCTCCATCGAGGAGTTTTCTGATCATCGAGATCACCTGTACGACCAATCCAGAGGACATTTACACCTTTAATTAACCACGGATAATCTGTACGACCACTCCAAAGGAAGTCTACACGTTCCAACTACAAATATGAAGTAAGCAACCTTTTACGTTTTAAAGTGTGTGTGTTTGTTTTTAAACAACTTATAAACCCAATAACATAGTTTTAAATATTTATCTAGCCTACTTAGTACGTAACAGAACGCAGTAACCTTGATCCATCATCGCACAGATTAAACACTGCTTTGTGTTACATTTTCCCTAGAATAAACTGTTTACTAACATAAAAACCAATCGTTAAAAATAATAGTGAATTTTATTCCCACCAGGTTTTTCTGTACGAATGGTTTCTGAAATTCCAAGTTACGACGGTAACCCACTAACTTTATCAGAATTTATTAGATCTGTTGAGCTAATTTTATCCCAAATTTTAATACCAGCTCAGCCAGAAGCTTATATTAATAAATTTTTACTTTCATCCGTTAGAAATAAATTAAAAGACAAGGCTTTAGAAGTCGTTACCGGCTATGAATTCAACAACTGGAATGAATTAAAATTAACACTAATCAATAACTTTGGAGATCAGCGATCAGAACTAAATTTAACCATAGACCTTGCAAAAATGAAGCAAAATCAAAAAGAGTCCCCTATTGACTTTTATAACAGAGTTAGAACACACTTAGCAACTTTTAATTCAAAAATTTCCCTTGGACCTGAAGCCAGACCTATAAAAGATTATAAATTATTAAATTCAAAAAATCTAGCCCTTAGATCCTTTTTGAGCGGTTTAAATGAACCATTTGGCACTTTGTTACGAGCCAGAAATCCTAATAGCCTAAAAGCTGCTATCGCAATCGTTCGAGATGAACTAGATATACGCTATTCTCAAACTGCATATCTTAATTATTCACAAACTGAAAGTAATAAACCAGTAATGAATTGTCAGAATTTTCAAAACAACCCATGGATTAAATATAATGAACAAATGAAACACAATAATTTTAGACCTAATCAAAATTTTCAACGACAATCAATTCCACAGTTTCCTAATACATTCCGAAGCCCTCAGAATCCCACGTTACAACGTAATTTTTCTCAAACCCCAGGTTGGTATCGACAACCTTTTGAAAGAAATGTTTTCGCTCCGAAACAAAATTTTGTCCCTAATAATCCTGTTGAAAAAATGCAAACGTCAACCATACACGCCGCTATTCCAAAACGACCATTAAACAGTAACATGCAAAATTTAAATTCAAACAAAAGACCTAATTTTCGTTCTAATCATTTACAAGTGGCCCAGCCGAGTAATTTCGATTTCGAGGAATTCCACGAGGATATCGACACAAAACGACCCACTTGAATCACTTCTTGAAGCCGACGCACTTGAACCTAACATAAACAACGAATGTTTATTCAGAGTACTTAGCAGAACACGACACTGACCCAGATTCTGTAAATTTTTAAATACAGCCTTGGATAAAATTGAAACGTTTTTTGTAACAACAATCAAATCTAATTTACCGTATATTTTAATACCAGGAACACAAGATAAAATATTAATTGATACAGGCAGTAGTAAAACGCTAATATCACCTTTATTTGTAGAAAAACATTTTCCAAATTTAATATATAACTATAACTTTCAAATAACCACACCCCATGGTACTACGACACATAATCAAGTAGCCGATATTCCGATAAACTCATTATTTTTAGAACCCGGAAGTCATATGTGCTATATGTTTAATTTTAGCCCCGATTATGTTGGATTAATAGGATCTGATTTATTAGCAAATATAAATGCAAACATTGATTTTAAATGGATGCATATTCAAACCGAGCAAAATATTATCCCATTTTACTATAACCAATCCAAACTTAAACAAGAAGTTCAAAAAAGAAACGAATGTAATTTTTCTAAAATAAATCAACACTCGCAGCCTCTTAAACGAATATATCTACCCCCTAGATCAGAAAAACAAATTATTTTACCAACTGTAAATAGTAATGGTACATATTTGTGTGACAAAATAATATTTGCCAAAGACTGTAGAACACCTAGAGCTATAGTTAAAGTCCATAATAATTATTTTTATACAACAGCAATTAATACATCCAATCAGACAAAAGAATTTTATATTTACAACCCACTATTATTAGATGACTATAAATACTCAAATTTAATAGAAATAAATAACATCAATACTCAGAATCAAAATTTTAATTTAAAATCTCGAAATCAACTTCAAAATGAAAACTTAAAAAACATTAATACAACACATTTAAATGCTGAAGAGGCTCATGCATTAACGACTCTATGTTACGAATTCAAAGATATTTTTCATCACCCAGAACTACCATTGACTTACACAAACTTGACAAGACATTTTATACGTACAAAAAATGACATTCCAATCTTTACAAAAAATTATCGCTACCCTCATGTTCATCGCAAAGAAGTAAAAAACCAGATAAACAAAATGCTTGCTGACTGAATTATTGAACATTCAGAGTCACCGTATAACGCACCTATATGGATCGTTCCAAAAAAATTAGATAGTTCAGGCAAACAAAAATGGAGGATAGTCATTGACTATAGGAAATTGAACGAAAATACTATAGAAGACAAATACCCATTACCTCTCATAGAACAAGTACTTGACAGTTTAGGTAAATCTGAATATTTTACTACCCTTGATTTAGCCTCAGGTTTTCATCAAATTAAAGTAAACAAAGCTGATAGAGAAAAGACAGCCTTTTCTACTGAAGAGGGCCATTTTGAGTTTAAACGAATGCCATTTGGGCTCAAAAACAGTCCCAGCAGCTTTCAACGACTTATAAATCAGGCATTGATTGGCCTAACACCCACACAATGCATGGTTTACCTTGATGACATAATTATTTATTCAGTATCCCTACAAGAACACATGATTAAATTACGACATGTTTTTGAAAAATGTCGCACTGCTAACTTAAAAATACAATTAGACACATCCGAATTCTTAAAAAAATCCATTGCCTATTTAGGACATATCCTTACCAAAGATGGTGTAAAACCAAACCCAGATAAAATCAGTGCTATTATGGAATTTCCCTTACCAAAAACTAGAACTGATATAAAATCGTTTCTAGGACTTTTAGGTTATTATCGAAAATTTATAAAAGATTATGCTAAAATAACAAAATTCCTGACTTTATGTTTAAAGAAAGATTCAAAAATTATACACGATCAAAATTTCATTGAACAATTTAAGAAACTAAAAATCTTGCTAACTAATGATCCAATATTAGCTTATCCTGACTTTACAAAACCATTTGAGCTAACTACAGATGCTAGTAAATTTGCTATTGGAGCAGTATTATCACAAAATAACAGACCTTCAGCTATGCATCAAGAACTTTTAACCAAGGCGAAATTAACTACCCCACAATAGAACGAGAATTATTAGCCATTGTTTGGGCCTGCAAACATTTCCGCCCCTATTTATATGGCGTACATTTTACAATATTTACAGACCATAGACCTTTAATATGGCTTCGCAACATCAAAGAGCCAAATTCTAAATTAACCCGTTGGAGTATAAAATTAGAAGAATATAATTTTACCATTAAATACCTACCAGGAAAAACTAATAAGGTAGCTGATGCCTTAAGTCGAATTAATATAAATCCCCTATCAATTGAACAATTAGACACACCAGAACCCAATTTTGATGATAATGCAAGTATAATGGCACAAAGACCATATACACCTGACTTCACTGACTTTACTATACCTACTTTTGTACCACCTACACAAGAAATTGAACCAATAGATAATCAAAATATTGACAGTGATGTAAATACTGTACATTCACAACATTCATCATCCCCAGTAATAGACATATCTGAACTACCCCTGCAATATCATAAGAATCAGTTAGAATTTATTAACGCTGTAATTCCAAAACCATTTAGAATCACTAGATTCGATGGCTACACACATATAAGTATTTTTGTGAATAACAATAACTTTCACGAAAAGTTTGTACAATTACTATTAGAATATTGTACACCAAACTCCCATTATTACTGTATATTTCAAGACGAAAATATTTTTGATAAATTTTCCAAATTTATTACTGAAAACAGTAATGAAAATTCTCCTCACTTCCATCGATGCACTAAGCAAGTAACTTATGTTACTAATCCTGATCACCGTGAACAACACATTTCGGACTATCATTTAGGTAAAACTAATCACAGAGGAATTAAAGAAACTAGCGAACACCTTAAACGTACTCATTATTGGAAAGGAATTGACAATGATATTAAGCGATACATCAATAATTGTGACACATGTAAACGAGAAAAATATCATAGACACCCAAATACATTGCCTTTTAGTTTAACGCCTACTTATGAGAAACCTTTCTCTTGTATCAGCATAGATATTTTCCAAATCAATCAAACTAAATATTTAACCGTAATTGACAATTTCAGTAAATTCACACAAGCATATTTATTAGAATCCCAAAACAAAATAGACATAACAAAAGCATTGTTAAAATTATTCTCACATTATGCCGTACCTCAGAAAATCATCGCTGATAACGAATTCGATAACGCCATAATAAAAGAATTTTTAAAATTACATAAAATACAATTACATCTAACTACACCTTTGCATCATGAATCAAATGCACTTATTGAAAGAGTACACTCGACAATTTTAGAACACTATAGATTATTAGAGCATACCCCTGAAAAAGAAAAAATGCCTTATTGCATATTAGCCTATAATAACTCAATACATTCCAATTTAAAATTTACTCCTTCTGAAATTTTATTTGGACATACAGACAGTCATAATCCATTTGAATTATGCAATGATAACTATTTTGAGACTTACATTAATGACCATAAAAATAAAATGTCGCATTTTTACTCAGAAATCCAGTCTAAACAAAAACCAGCCAAAGAACAAAGAAATCAAAAAATGAATACAAATAAAGAACTTGTAGCTTTTAAAGTTAATCAGAAAGTTTTCCTTAAAAATGACAGAAGAAATAAAAGAAGTATGAAATTTAAAGGACCCTTCAAAATCATAAAGATTCTGGACAATAATAATTATCTTGTTGAAGATCTAACTACCAAAAAAACATTTAAAAGACATGCAACTGAAATACGCCAAACTGACGAAATAATACCTGTTACAGGTACTACATCTGGTGCTTAAGCCTGCCAATGTAACGAACTTGCAGTACATTTCTGTAACCACGATTATAATACTAAGTATGATTGTAATAATAATCTTAAGTTTGTTAGTATATACCTATTGTAAACGCCAAGCCTTACAAGATAAATTCATGGCATATATAAAATCAAAAGTATTTAAAGACGATATTCCTAAACCTTTTGAGTTCTTAGAAATCAAAACGTGAAATTCAAATGCTTTGAATTGTCTTAAGAGGGGAGGAGTAATGTAACCACTCAATCAATTAACTATCAAAATAAATGCTTGCTGCCGCGAATTCTATATTTAGAATTCTCTGAACTAAAAAGAAGAGTTAGAGTTGTGAAACATTGTGCAATATTATGAAATTATGTGACGCCACTCAATCACCCCACCCGAAGATGGCAGAGGCTATAAATAGCCGTGCTTGTGTAATTTTAAGTTAGTTTATAGATTTGTGTCTTACAGAACGTTGCTAGTTTAGATGTGCTTCTTACAGAACGTTACTCTGTACAAATTTGTAACTCCTACATTTAATTAAAAACTTGTGTAGTAAAATAAATAAAGTTTTTTTTCGTTAAGGCCACGATTGGCAACTTAACTCGCGTGTGTAATTCCACGAGCGCGTCATTGCTCTATAGTTCGAGTTGCGTACTATACTTTTTCTACGACCACACTCATTTCGTTAAATAATGAAGAAATGTTTTATTAACTGCCAAATCTTGACTGTCACTCCATTTTAAAAATTAGGCCGCAGCAGTCACAGCCCTACACCACTTCGTACAAACAACTGTAACTAAAGTAGCAAAACGTATTGCTGAAGTTAACTGTAACGTAATAATAGCTATTAACATATCTAGAAATGTTATGTGTATCATAACTGCCGCAGATGTTTTGAAATCTGAGCTAGTAGAGCGGGGATTTTAAGACCTCTAAGGCTGTTATGATTCATAACATCCGTGATTTGTTCAATAGTTTATCGGTTGCTGTATGGTTATGGTTGCCATGTAGGGTAATATTCCTTTACCCTACAGATAAATTATGACCTAGTTACCAGCCTACTTTTGTATATGTAAACAAAGGCTTACTATCCTGAAACCGGTAAAAACATTACGTGTTAGTAATTACGTACACTGTCTGTAACCACGAATTTACTAATCAAGTAAACAGTGCTTATGAGCAATTTACTAATAAATGAGAAGAAATAGTAGTTTGTATACCAAGGCACTGAAGCTTAACTTTTTATCACGACTGTGGATTTAGTTGCCGAGGCCCGTAGGGCCAAGGCAAATACACCACATGAGGGATAAAAAGGAACTTCAGTGCCGAGGTGTACACTATGTTTTATTTGAAATCTAGAAATCGTGAAATTACAACTTTTTAACCAACTTTTGTAGTTTATGTTCGGTCGATTGACCGTTTATCTGTCGCCTCGCCACCTACAAAAAAGTCATAAAACAATAGATTACTTCACTCAGGAATTCTCGTATTTTAATGACGATTTCGGCGTACTTCACTGCCGATTTCAAAAAAAATACTTTTATCCGCAAAAATCATAAAAGTGACAACTTGTGCGTCTTTATTGGCAAGGTAAAAGTGTCACTTTATCGGATTAAGCAGATAAAATAGCAACTTTTCCGTACTTTATGTGCCTAATCACACAAAATACAAAACTCAAACATTTCAGCGAAATTTTTACATCGTAACCACGGAAAAATTGTATTAGGTATTAGATTATTTTATCCATTTACTTGCTAATAATTAGTGTTACCTATTCTTTGTCAATTTTTAATTTATTTGAATACGTTTGCAGATAAAATAGTATATGTTATTCGGAGTAAAAGTGACTTTATGTGGCTTAGCTGAATTATTTGCCTCACTAACGTTCGGCTAAATAAACTTCAGCTTCGCCACATAAAGTATCACTTTTACTCCTAATAACACAATCTACTATTTTCGCATTTTGTATAATAATGTGCTATTTTACTAAATTCAAAATCGTTTAATAAAGTTGCACTTTGGTGCATAGAAATGTCACTTTACTATATGGTAATGTCACTGTCAAATTCGAGATTAGCAGGTCAAGTTTTGCGTCAGTCTGTGTCAAAACTGACGGAAAACCTAACCTGTTAACCTCGAATTTGACATAGACTTACAGTGCCACCAACATATTATTCATACGTTTGAATTTCCACAGTCGCCTTTTTTAATGGACATGTGGTATAATGCTTTTATATAAATGTTTGTTTATAAATACTAATACATAATGCGAAAAAATAGTATACACACTTGGTAAGAAAAGTAGTTTTACTAAACTTATACAGTATTTTCAGTTACTCGCTCACTTCGCTCGCTCGTACTCAATCACAAGGGCGTATCCAGGGAGGGGGCAGCTGCCCCCCCTTCCAAGGTGGATAAAATTTAAAATAAAATAGAAAAAATATAACGAAATCGAAGAAAATTTTTTAGGCTTTGTAGAGCTTGAAGGACCTAATGCTATAAGAATTGCCAAATCCATGGAAGATTTTTCGACAAACTTAAACCTAGACCCTGATAGATGTGTGGGATTGGGCTTCGACGGATGTTCTACCATGTCTGGGAAATAAATGCGTGTGTAGCGGGTTGTGAGGCAAAAGTACAAAAAAGCCTTGTACTTCCATTGCTCCTCGTACAAGCTAAACCTTGGCATGAACGACTTAAACATTATTCCAGAAATTCAAAACTGCGTTGGAACTATCAAGGAGATAATCATTTTATTTCGCGAGTCCGTTTTACGACGCAAGCTTATTGCTAACATTCCTAAATTATGTAAAACAAGATGGTCAGAGAAGTACAAGAGCATCCGTGTTTTTAAGGATCACTTCTTTGATATTGTTTATGCATTAGAGACATTAGCCTAAGAGGAAAATGCAGCAACAAGAAAAAATGCATATCAAATGCATGCAGCGACGTGCAGATCTTCATTTGTTGTGTCAGCAGCATTAATTGCCAAGTTTTCCGTTATACTGAAACTCGTAGCAAATACACTTCAATCGAAGATACTTAACATAGTCAAAGGCAACCAGCACATTCAAACTATTCTCGACGTGGTAAGACATCATCGGAAAGATGCAGAGAACGTCACAGCTGACGTTTTGAAGCAGTTGAATGTTTATATAACCGCCACTCGTGTTGCTGGCCGATAAAAGCATAGAAGAAACCCTCCAGCGAAAAATCCATCCGAATTTTGGAGAAGGTCTCTAATAAGTCCTTATTTGGATTCCATCATATTATCTTTAGAAGTCAGATTTTCTGCATCGCCTGCATTTTCATTGAGACAATTCCATCCGAGTAACATGAGATATGTTTCTTTGGAGGAATGGAATGAAAGTACTTCATCTTGTGCAACGTTTTACAATTTTGAAGGCATTTAAGGAGAAAGGGAATTGTGGTTCAACATGTGGAATGAGGTCCAATACGTGCCAGACATCATTGAGGTTTTAAAAAACAGCGTATTCTTTTTTCCAACCATTAGAAAAGCGCTACTGATATTGCTTTCCCAGCCCTACATAACAAGCACTATAGAGCGTTCATTTAGCACCCTTCGCCGAATTAAAACATTGCTAAGAAGCACTATTGGTGCAAATAGTGGGTTAGCCATGCTAAGTATTCATCGTTAATGGGTTTTCGCAAACAAGGATTAGTAGAAGCTGTACCTAGTTAAAAAAATTGCAACTATATCTCGCAAACTATAGTTCCAATTTTTTTTTAAATAAATGGTATTCACTGTCTTCATTTTTTAAATTGTGTATTATTGCATGGCAACCCCCCATGAACCCCCCCTCACCCATAAAAAAGGTTGAATTCAGAAAGATGCCCCCCCTTCCGTTTTGAGCTGGATACGCCCCTGCTCAATCAAGCTAAATTCGTTTAGTAAACCTTTCTAAACTTGTTGCGTAATATAATATTGTTCAATTCCCTTAAGATTTCCGTTATTAAATTACATCCCCTCTACACTACTATACGCCATCTACTCTTAGTTACCAGTAATCTCATATTTAATATTTTAGTTATTTGTACTTATACTTGACACACCGAAAAAATAGCGTGGAGCAGGCAACCCAAATAGCATATTACAAAGGTCACTGGATAATATATTAATTATAACTACTAAAAGGATCAGAGATAGCGACCCCTATAAGTAGAACTAATTTCAATTAACATTAAATAACTTTTTGAGGTTATGATGCACTTGTAATGGAAAATGTTTGGTCCTGTGGCTTGGCTCTTCATAAATCTCATTATTGGCTGCCTCGTCGAAACCAAAACACGGTCTCCGTGATTTGGCTGAAGTTTGTAGCGTTTTTTCCTGCATTCAACCATTCTCAAGGACTAAATTGTGCATTTCTACAGCTGTTTTCAGAGTTACATGTAAGTATAAAATATTTACTTGTAAAGTAGTCTCTTAAGGAAATTTTAACTATTCATAGAGCTGCCTGCATTATGAGGAACCATAAGAAACTAATTCGTAGTTAAGGACGTGAAAGAATCTATAGCGACTACAAATTTATGAAGAAAAAATCGAGTGGAGTTCCTGCAATTTCTCTGTCGTTTGCAAGAATGAGTGAGTAAAGCAACCGATGTTGGCCTAAATTTAGTTAAGTGAATCATAACGACTGCATTAATAAAACTGTGAAATTTCCAAAGGGGATTATGATTTGGGACTGCATGTCAGATAACGGACTGTTAATTTACTTATTATGTGCAAACTGGGACGTAAATAAATTACTATTAAGGTTTTATTGCTCAAAATAATATTTAAATAATAACTTACCCATTATAGAGGGACGCCATTGAAATACTTCATATAATTATATCGCAATTATTGTTTTAAAGCATAAAACACCTAAAATAGTATATTATGGGACAAGTGGTTGAAATAAAATTTCAACGTTGAGAGTGGTTTTTTTTCAACGAGCGAAGCGAGTTGAAAAAAGTAACTTGAGACGTTGAAATTTTATCGGCCACGAGTTACATATACTATTTTTTCTACGAATTTTCACTCATTTTAACAAATTAATGCACTTTAGAAAAAATTAAATATAAAGTGACATTTCTCTTGTCATCAATTGAATGTCAAACAGTTTGAAATCCCGGTAGTCCGAGCATTTCAATCTCTAGTGGTTGAAATGCAACTTCAACCACTGGAATCAATGTCAAAATGACTGATTTCAATGTCATGAGTAGAAAAATTATATTTCTCTTCAGAAGTTTTAATATTAAAAGAAATAATTAATATTTTTATAGAAGCTTTATGTGTTGAGGCTGGTAGCAGTCAAAGCACATAAAGCCATTTTTATTGCGAATAACATATACAATTTTATTTTCAAACGAATATTTATACTGCAATAAAAGTCATATTTTAGAAAAACAATAATTCAAAAGAAATGTAAAAAATCAAGATTGAGGTAGATTTGTGATACGTTGGAAATAATTTTTCCATGGTTATGATGGATGAAAATCACAAGTAATAATTAAATTATATTGTTGAAATGTTTGATTTTGTTATTTTATATGATTAGGCAGATAAAGTAGCAACAGTGGCAACTTTATATGCCTAATCAGTTAAAGTACTACCTTTACTTTTGATTAGAATTATAATTAACGCCTTCACTTTGCGAATCAAGTCACATAAGTTGTCACTTTATGGTGTTTGAAAATGAACATATTTTATTTAGATTTACACAATATCAAAATTTACAATAACTTTAAAAATCTGATGACTTGCTAGTTTCTGAACTTATTTTGATATGTAAAGCAAAGATTAATACATAAAATTCAATACAAAAAAATAACAGTCAACTAACTAATCGAATAAATAGTAAAACAATACAATATAGATTCTTCTAACGGTTGACAACCAAAATTGTCTTCAACCGAATCATCTTCTTGCTCAGATGATAGATTAGAACCGGATTCCCTTCTGTCGTCTACTGTAATAATTATTTCTTCTCTGTCATTCATAATATATTCTCAATTGTTTGTCGACACTCCACATATATTCTTCCATTCTTGCACACTCACACTTCCAAGTTTATTTTCTGCAAAAGTTTTGACATCGTCTAATTTGAATGTTGTATTATTTACAGCAACATAGTTCTTTACTGACACCCATATTTTCAAAATCGGGTTTAGTTCTGGATGGTAAGGGAATAATCGTAGGACCACGTATGGCCATGTTCGGCTAATAATTCCTCAATGATATAACTTTTATGTGAGTTACGTGACTAGAAACGCTTACTAGCTTAGAGATAAGATTAGAACCCGCTAGATCTGTACTCTGTTCCTAGAACTTTATGATAACGCCTGTGGGAACGGAAACTAGCTTGCATTTCTTTAGGATAAGAGTTTTCCTTAGTGTTAAGATGCTTCTCGCATTCAGTTCTGTTTCGACACTCAGGTTAGCCTGTCCTGAATCAAGTGTGTGGAGCAGAGCTCCGACGTCTGTAAAGAGTTTAGTGTTTTAAGTATAAATAAATGCTTTTTAAAAACACTAATCGTCGTTAAATAAACTTAACTGGCGCAGTCTTTCGGATATTTGCAACGGTCTCAAGAGTTTTCGACCATTAAAACCAATTTTGTACCGTGGGTTTCAACCCTTAATTGCAAGATCCCTGCCTCCGAAGATCTACAACCGCACCTGTACCCTCGAGCCGACCATAGGACAAGCATCGCCGAAGCGTCGAGCCCGCTGGTTGCAGTTTTCGAGCCGATCATCGCGATCAATCCAGTTCATTGGGAACAACCCTGTCTATTGCAGACATCCAGTTCATTGGGAACAACTCCGTCTATTGAAGACAACTAGATCCATCGAGATCAACAACAATGAATAAGTAAGAAAGTTACATATATTATTTTGTTACAAGTGAATTTAAACTAATATTTTAAACAGCTACTAACATAGCTTTACAATTTTTAATTATAAGCTCAGGTGGTTGCAAACAAGATGAGGTACTGGCGTATACGTTAGGTATACTTAATAATCGCCAACCGACTTTGCAATCATGCGTAGGTACCCTGAATTCAATTAGGAACCCCTAATCTTAAGCACTGTTTACTAACATAAACGAATTTTTAAAATCAAAGTGTTAATGATTAATACAGACACATCGTCTGAAAGCGAATCTGAAAGTGAATTCGAAAGTATAACTCGAAGTAATAACTTAACTCAAAATAATCTAACCCAAAATAGAATAACTTTAAGACCACCCCGTCTAATACCAAATTTAACAATGGCAAATCAGAATCAAAATTTAAATCAAGCTGGCGGACCAGCACCAGTCTTTAATGGATACCCTTTAGGTTTCCATATGAGTATGCTAAATGAAATTCCAACATTTCACGGCAACCCCGCCGAACTTTGCGAATACATCCGTGCTGTAGAGGACATATTCAATCAATTTTGGCAACCAGATGTCAATGCCTATATCAATAAATTACTTTTATCTGCTGCTCGCAACCGTTTAAAAGGGCAAGCCTTAGAAATTGTGACAGGACACACGTATATTTCATGGTTAGAACTGAAACAAGTTTTAATAAATAATTTCGGTGACCAACGTTCCGAATTAAATATTCAAATGGATCTTTCCAGACTTAGACAAAATCAAAAGGAAACCCCTATCGACTTTTTCAATAAAATTAGATCCCTTTTAGCCATCCTAAATTCAAAAATATCTTTAGGAAATGAAATTCAAGAAATCAAAGATCATAAACTGCAAACTTCAAAGAGTTTAGCCTTAAAAGTTTTTATAAGTGGTTTATTAGAACCTCTTGGCAGCTTCATAAGAAGTCGTGCACCAAATTCTTTAGAACAAGCACTAACATTTGTAAAAGATGAACTAGACATTCGTTATTTTCAAGGAACGAATTTCTCTTTTAGTAATAATACTAGTCAACCACAAAACAAATTTACACCACAAAATCAATCTAAAACACCATTCAAGGCTCAATATTATCCGAATCATTCACAAAACTATCAAAAGCCACCACAATTTCAACCAAACCCTAGATTTCAAACCAATCAAAATCCATTTCCAAATTCTAGATTTCCAACTTATCAAAAATCTAACGTGATACATACACAAAATGCATTTGCACCAAAGCCAAATTTTAAGCCTACCTTTAAACCCGTACCTATGGAAACTAGTACCATTCAAAAACGCCCAGCTTCACAACAGTTAGGGACCCAAAATAAAAATTATAAACCCAATTTTAGACCAAATAACTACATTCGACAATCCAATCAACCGAGAAACTTCCATTCCGAAGAATTATTTAACAAACATGTCGCTAATCAATCACAATATGAACCCGAATATGACCAACAACCTTACTATAATGAGGAAACTCCCGAAAACTTTGAAATAACGGAAGACAATAATTGTCACACATACTTCAACGAATTAGACCCAACCACAGACTTTTTCTCTTTACCCGAATCAGATTCAGACATCGAAGAAGACCACGACGAAGCCGTAAATTTTCGTTAAATGCCTCGGTAGAAACTTTTTCATTAAACCCAAAATCAAATTTACCTTATATCATTATACCTCAAACTGGCGATAAATTACTAATCGATACTGGCAGTTCACGTACTATTCTTTCACCAAAATTTGTACACACATATTACCCCGACTCAATTTACGAACATCCTTTCGAAATTTCTACTTCTCATGGAACTACTTATCACAATTTGGTAGCAGAAGTACCTATTCAAAACTTATTTTCAGAAGATGGAACACATCTTTGCTATTTGTTCGACTTTCACGAAGAATATGTAGGACTAATAGGCACAGACCTCCTAGCTAACCTCCCTGCAAACATCGACTATCGATGGATGCAGGGCCGCGCCAAGCCAGTGTGCAATGTGTGCACAGCACAAGGGCGGCCAAATTCAGGGGCGGCCAAAAAGGTTTAAAAATTATATACAAATTACAAAAAAAATGTACAATTTTTTTTACTTTACAAATTTTAGAAGTTCAAAAATATGTATCTATATAGGTATAAAAAATGTTTATTGTGTAAATGAACATCTGATAATATGGTTACATGGATTATTGTTTATGTAAATTCTCAAAGTTAGTTTTTATTCCGTGGCGGCTAATTGTTAAACGAAGCCAACTTGAAGGAACGCTTTCCATGCATCTCTATGCAATGATTACAAAAAAGCCGGATATTTATCAGAAGCAACAAAACGTGACTTTTCAGAAAACTGGCGGCTGGCGGCTTTTATTGACTGTGAAACATATCGTATTTATGAAGTAGGTATTTATATTATTTTTGATCGGGGTGTCGGCGATCTCTTTTGTCGGTAAGTACCTAATTGTTTAAAGCTGATTTTAAGAAATATAATATTACTAGCTGGCCCGGCAAACGTTGTTCTGCCCAAAAATAATTTGTCTCTGAAACCCCGTTTCACCACTATAGTTTTAATTTTATGTCATGTCCATCGTCTTGGAGTAAATGCCATTTTCGCAATCAACGTCCCAAAAAACCTCAATAACGACATCTATATCGATTGTTTAGGCTTATTTACCCCATTTCACCCCCTAAGGGGTAGCGGACCCGACAGACGTTGTCTTGCCCGAACGTTGGTTTGCCTGGTATTAGCGGGTTCAGCAAACGTTTTTTCGATATTCGGATTTTCGATTTTTTTTCATTTTAAAAAATATTGGAAGTGGTGGGGGGGGGGGGGTAAAATTTTGGGGTTATATGTTCTGATATGCGAGTAATCTTTAAAAAAAATTTTAAAATCGTCAAAAAATTAAAAAGAAATTCCTAGAACCCGATTGCAGCGCCACCTACCGGGTCCAATTGTGAATATAAACCATCCAGGGGGCTCACTCAAACACACACAAAAATTCATCAAAATCGGTCCAGCTGTTTAGGAGTTCAGTCACATACACATGTACAGAAGAATTACATATATAAAGATTTTCATTTTAAAAAATATTGCGGGGCGGTGGGGGGTGAAATTATGGAGGAACCGACAGACGTTGTCCTGCCCGAACGTTGGTTTGCCTGCTATTATCAGGTTCAGCAAAGGTTTTTTCGATTTTCGAATTTTTGATTTTTTTTATTTTAAAAAATATTGAGGGTTGGTGGGGGGTGAAATTTTAGGGTTATATGTTCTGATATGCGAGATATCTTTAAAAAAAAATTTAAAAGAAATTTGTCAAAAAAAAAATAAAAAAATTCCTAGAACCCGATTGCAGGGCCACCTACCGGGTCCAATTGTGAATCTAAACCATTCAGGGACCCACTCAAATACACACAAAAAATTTCATCAAAATCGTTCCAGCCGTTTAGGAGTTCAGTGACATACACACGTACAGAAGAATTATATATACTCGTATAAAGATATGATGCTTACATTAATGCTGTGGTAATATGGGTGCAATGATAATTATTTGGTCATTTAATTTTTGAATTGGCTGCAGAGAAGATCGAGTAGAGAAAATTAATTTTGTTAGTGATTGTGTTTTGAAGAAAGTTGAAGAAAAGTTATAAATATGGTAAGTACCTACATACATATCAATCATATATCAATCAATACACAGATAGTTACCTACATATTCTTAAATTGTATTAAGTAATAAAATTGTTATAATTTTTCTAGAACAGAAAAACGAAAAGGCTGTCGGGTTTTCAGTATCGAAAACAAAGTCTACAAAAAAAAGAAGAAAAGAAAACACTGGCCAATACTTTAGAAAAATATTTGAAGCCAGAAAATGTGTCAGCGGAAGCATTACAATCAAGCTCTAGTTCTCTTTCCGGGTCACTTAATGAGCCGTGCGTCCAAGAAGTCGAAATGGAAATTATGAGGGAAGATTCCGAATCTGGGGAAGAGAAGGTGACTTCATCTGACTCGGAGTCTCCAAAACCAGAGAGAAGAGAAGTTGGTGACGCTGAAGAAGCCAGCACGTCATCCTCATCAAGGCTTTCTGAACTAAAGAAATTTGGCTGCTCATCAGATTCACAGCAGTCGCAGCAGGACACGGCAACCTCAGATGATCCTGGAGAGTGGCCTGAGATAATATCAACAACATTAACAAAAATTTTAGTAGAAAGAGGGCCTGTTCAGGTAACGCAATTTAATTTCCCAACTAATGAAAATGGTCGAAGGTTTTCGAAAAAATATTTCTACCGTTCTCTTCCAAATGGAGAAGAAATTAATAGACCGTGGTTAGTTTATTCAATAAAAAATAATGCAGTTTATTGCTTTTGTTGTACAATATTTGGAAAAATTAAAAACAATTTTTCGCAAAAGGAAGGTGTTTCTGACTGGCAGCATTTGTCACTATTGATTTCAAGGCACGAAAGAGTGATACTCACAATGCAAATGTTAAAAATCAGTTAGAACTTATAAAATTGTTATCAAAAGAACAAACTGTAAACCAGAGGCAACTACGTTTGTTGAATGCAGAAGCAAAGCACTGGCATGCTGTGATTGAGAGAATAATTTTAATAATACAATATTTGTCACGACAGTGTCTTGCTTTACGTGGGCAATCTAATAAATTATTTGAAAGCAATAACGGTAATTTTTTAAAAGCTGTTGAGATGATCTCAAAATTTGATTCTGTTATGTCAGAATATGTGCTTCGGACTCAAAAGTCACAAAAAGATGAAACACGAATGGTAAATTATTTAGGGGACAAAATTCAGAATGAAATAATAGATGTCATTGGTAACAAAATTAGAAATAATATTTTGGATTTAATTTGAAAATGTAAATACTATTCTATCATTCTTGACTGTACACCGGATATTAGTCATATCGAACAAATGACTATAATTTTTTGATTTACAATGTTGAATGAGTCCTCAAAAAAAATTGAAATACGCGAGCATTTTATAGAATTTTGTTCTATTAATGATTCAACTGGAGTGGGTTTAAGTGAATCTTTAATGAATTTACTTTCAAAGTTGAATTTAAATATTTACGACATGCGTGGCAAAGGGTACCATAATGGGGCAAATATGCGCGGCAAACATAATGGTTTGCAAAAAAAAAATTTTAGAAATAAATCCGCGAGAATTTTTTGTGCCGTGCACAGCCCATACATTAAATTTAGTAGTGAACGATGCTGCTAAAGTTTCTTTTGAGACTTCTGGTTATTTTGATATAGTTCAAGAATTATTTGTTTTTTTTCTGCGTCGGTAAAAAGATGGTCAATTCTGAAAAAAACACACAACAAATTTAAATTTAAAACCACTTAGTGATACACGGTGGTCTAGTAGAATAGACGCTGTGAAGCCCCTGCGTTACCAAATTGGGCAAATATATGATGCATTGGTAGAAGTAATTGAAGATCGTTTATCCGTACAAGACCACAGTGCTTCACATCAAGCCAAATCTTTGGCATTAAAAATTCAGAGTTATAAATTTTTGTGCTCAACAATTATTTGGTACAATATTTTAATCAAAATTAATGTTTTGAGCACGATGATGCAAAATCCTACTATAAATATAAAAGCTTGCTTAGAGCATTTTAAAAATTTGTTAGATTTTTTCTTAGCTCTTCGATCAGATGAAGAATTCAATAATGTTCTTACTGACGCTAATACACTTGCGGATGAACTCGGTATTGAACCTAATTTCCCTGCTGTTCAGTCTGTTAGACCACGAAGAAAACCCAGACAATTTGATTATGAACACAGTAATGAACCAATTATTGATCCAAAAAATTATTATAAAGTTAACGTTTATTTTAATATATTAGATCAAACTGAAAGCTTTAATGTACAACAAGGCGTTAGGCAGGGAGATATGCTGTCAGCTACATTGTTTAATATAGCCTTAGAAGGTGCAATTAGAAGATCAGAGTTAGAAGGGACAATAAATATTAAAAACACACAAATTATCGCTAACGCAGATGATGTTACAATTATCAGTAGAACAAAAGAGAGGCTAATAAAAAGTTTCATGAGACTAGAGGAGGAAACAAAAAAAAATGGGTTTAAGAGTTAGTGAAAATAAAACTAAATATTTAAAATATAGTGACAGCAGCAATGAAGAATTTCTTAAAATTAAAGGCTATAAATTTGAAGCAGTCCAGAACCTTAAATATTTGGGAATAACAATTTATAATAAAAAATATAAGACCAGTGAAAAAACAAAACAAACAATACAGATGGGACACAGAGCATATTATGCAAACAAAACATTCTTAAACTCTAAATACCTAAGTAAAAAAGCAAAACTACAACTATATAAAACCATTATTAGACCAGTAGTGACATATGGAATAGAGGTATGGACCTTAACTAAAAAAGAAGAAGAAGATCTAAAAGTGTTTGAAAGAAAAATATTACGAAGAATAATGGGCCCAGTACGAACAGAAGAAGACGAATTTAGACCAAGAATGAACTTTGAACTGAGGGATCAAATGCAAGGGGAAGATATT
This sequence comes from Agriotes lineatus, assembly GCA_940337035.1. NCBI lineage: Eukaryota > Metazoa > Arthropoda > Insecta > Coleoptera > Elateridae > Agriotes > Agriotes lineatus. Next base: position 61,298 of record CALNHX010004772.1, read on the forward strand.
GTTACATATATAAAATCTCAGAGAATAAAATGGTTAGGCCAAGTAATGAGGGCAGATAAAAGAAGAGCAATACGAGTAATAACAGAATGGACACCAACCGAAAAAAGAAGAAGAGGTAGACCTAGTCTGAGATGGCTCGATGATGTAGAAGAAGACCTAAAGAAGCTAGGAATAAAAAACTGGAAAGAGAAGTGTAAAAAGAGGAAGGAATGAGCAAAGATAGCAGAAGAAGCAAGAACGAGCAAAAAACTCACAGATTAAAAATTAAAACAATAAAAACGATATAAAAAACAACAGAAGAAATGGGAATTAATCCGACCCAAATCAGGATTTGGAAAACTTTGAAAAAAGTAGCCATAACTGCTTGCGGTTAAAGAGCTGATTATATACCGTGTGTCCACAGGAGGACGCACCATAGGGATAACCAAATAGAATAGAAAGATCGGCTAATGCTGTGCTCGCCGGCACGCTAAAACGTTGTTTTCTGGCTTCTGACTCGCCACTGTATGAAACAATATTGTTATAAATGGTACAAGAAAAGGATCGGTGGTCATAGCACTGGTTGATATTTATATTCTATTAGCATTATCTTATCTCTATGGTGCGTACTCCTGTGGACACACGGTATATATATAGATCAAACTTTATCGTCTTTAAGAGACAGATTTGAGGGAATAACAAGATATGATACTATGTTTGGATTTCTCTATAATATGTTTGATTTAACGGAAAACGAGCTATTACAATGTTGTAAAGATTTACATCTTCATCTAACTGATGATTCTAGAAAGGAATCAGATGTAGATGGAATAGAATTATTTGAAGAGATACAATCTTTAAAATTACATCTTAAACCTACTTCAGCTGAAAAGCATCAGTTAGAGCCCCAGTCCATTCTTGAATATATTTTTGAAAATCAGCTGATAGCATCATTTCCAAATATGTCAATAGCTCTTAGAATATTACTCACGTTAACAGTTTCAGTTGCGTCTGGTGAGAGATCTTTCTCCAAACTAAAAATTATTAAAAATTATATGGGATCCACAATGTCACAAAACAGATTAAATAATCTGTCTATAATAGCAATAGAAAGCGACACGATGAATTCCATCGATTTAGAATTAGTAATTAAAGAATTTGCGGAGAAAAAAGCTAGGAAAGTTGCTTTTTTATAATTTTCTAAACATTTTTTGTTTTTTTATTAATTCTACTCCACTATTTTTTTGGTAAATTTTATTGTTAATAAAACTTTTTTAAAATTTCTGTTTTTCACTTAAATTAATTTGATTTGTTACAGTTAAACTAGGTATGTACTACATAAAATTTATATTTTACAACAAAAATGTAAATTTTGGGGCGGCAAATTTCGCTCTGCACACAGGCGGCCATTGATGCTGGCGCGGTCCTGGATGGATGCATATTCAAACTGAAAAGACAACCGTACCATTCTACTACAACCATTCCAAATTAAAACAAGAAGAACAAAAACGCAATCAGTGCAATTTTTCCAAAATTAAACCCTCTAAGAACATTTTAAGACACATTACGTTACCACCGCGAACAGAACAATTTGTTACTTTACCCGCAGTAGGAAAAAATGGATATAAATTAGCTCCTTAATTAAATTTTACCAAAAATATAATAATGCCTTCAGCAATGGTTACATTAAAAAACAACTGGTTCCAAACAAGTTTAATAAACACATCAGATACATCCCAAACATTAATTATATCACAACCTCTCATTTTAGAAGATTACACTCCTGTAAAGGAAAAAATTCAAATAAACAGTCATTTTAATTCAAACCCTCGTCAGAAACAAATACTCCTTCAAAATTTAGAAAATAATTTAAGATTAGATCATTTAAATCCAGAAGAAAGAGCTTTATTAACAAATCTTTGTTTAGATTATAAAGAAATATTTTATACCCCCGAGATTCCTCTATCGACTACAAATTTAACCAAGCACCGCATACGAACGAAAACAGACACCCCGATTTTCACTAAAACATACCGATATCCACACCGACAAGAAGTCAAGCAACAAATTGACAAAATGCTAAAAGAAGATATAATCGAACCTAGCGAATCACCATATAATTTTCCAATTTGGGTAGTCCCAAAGAAACGTGATGCCTCAGGCAAGCAAAAATGGAGAATCGTTATCGATTACAGAAAACTTAACGAACAGACCATCGACGATAAATTTCCCTTACCCCGAATAGAGACAATTTTAGACAATTTAGGCAGAGCAAACTATTTTACAACTCTCGACTTAGCCTCCGGTTTCCACCAAATTGAAATGGATCCCCGAGATAGAGAAAAAACAGCCTTTTCAACAGAGGATGGAAAATTTCAATTCAAAAGAATGGCTTTTGGTTTGAAAAACGCTCCAAGCAGTTTTCAAAGAGCCATAAATACCGCTTTAACAGGTTTAACACCAAATCAATGTTTAGTATATCTCGACGACATTATCGTTTATTCGACTTCATTACAACAACATATCGAGCGACTTAAAAACGTATTTCAAAAATGTAAGAACACAAATCTAAAAATTCAACTCGACAAATGCGAATTTCTTCAGAAAAATGTAAAATATTTAGGCCATATAATAACACCTGACGGAATAAAACCAGATCCCTCTAAAATAGAAGTCATTAAAAATTTCCCATTACCTAACACTAGAACAGAAATCAAATCATTTTTAGGACTTTTTGGATACTATAGAAAATTTATAAAAGACTTTGCAAAAATCACTAAATTCCTCACTTATTGCTTAAAGAAAGACAACAAAATTATTCATACCCAAAATTTTAAAGATTCTTTCGACTATTGTAAAAACCTTTTAATCAACGAACCAATTTTACAATACCCAAATTTTAACAAGCCGTTTGAACTCACTACTGACGCCTCAAAATATGCTCTTGGTGCAGTTCTTTCACAAGATGGTAAACCCATTAGTTACGCTTCACGTACAGTAAACGATGCTGAACAAAAATACAGTACCATAGAACGCGAATTATTAGCCATTATATAGGCTACAAAACACTTCCGACCTTATTTATTTGGAACTAAATTCACGCTTTTCACGGATCATAGACCTCTAGTTTGGCTTCGTAATCTTAAAGAACCAAATTCAAAACTTACCAGATGGGCCTTAAAACTAGAAGAATTTAACTTTGACATTAAGTATCTACCTGGAAAAACAAATAAAGTAGCAGACGCTCTTTCTCGAATTCAAATTCATCCCTTAAGCATCGACGATAATATATTTGAAGACATCCACAAAATTTTAAACGACTCTGACCGATTAGACACACCCGAAACCTTACCAGATAAATTTAGCATAATTCCCAATCGTGCAGAAACACCAAATTTATCAGATTTATTTGATACACCAATTATTAGAACCCCATCAAATAATGAAAACGAATCTTTAGTAGACACAGTACACACCCAATTAAGTTCAGCACCCGTAATAGATATTTGCGACAAACCTTTGCAACATTTTAGTAAACAAATAGAATTTATTGAAGCCAATTTGTCTAGACAAATTCAAATCACCAAATTCGACGGAAACATTCATTATTCAGTTTTCGTGAACTCTAATAATAAAAATTCAAAATTTAACGAGTTACTAATAGAACACTGTCAACCCAAAACTCATTATTATTGCTATTTCTCTAACGACAAATTATACCAAGAATTTTCTCAATATATCAATTCAATCACAAATGAAAACACTCCCAAATTCCACAGATGTACGACACAAGTTACATACGTAATTAAACCTGAAGAACGTCACAACCAAATTATTAATTATCACCATGGTAAAACGAATCACAGAGGAATATCCGAAACAATAGAACACCTACAAAGAAAATACTTTTGGAAAGGTATGAGCAACGACATTAAAAATTTTATTAACAATTGTCAAATCTGTAGAACACAAAAATATAACAGAAATCCCATAAAGCAACCCCTTCAATTAACTCCAACTTTTAATCGACCATTTCATACAATTCATATGGATATATTTCAAATAAAAGGAATTAAATATTTAACGTTAATAGACGCTTTTTCCAAATTCGCTCAAGCCTATCAATTACGATCCAGTAACATGATCGATGTGACAGATCGACTATTCTTTTTCATTACAACCTTTACGGCCCCTAACACATTGATAACAGATAATGAATTTAATAAACAACCTTTTCTAAGCTTTTTACAAGTACACAAAATTCAATTGCATACAACAACACCTTATCATCACGAATCAAATTCCCCAGTAGAACGTTTTCATTCGACATTAATAGAACACTATAGACTCTTAGGAGAAATGCCCGAACACAAGAAAATACAATATTGTGTAATGGCTTACAACCATACTATCCATTCAAATCTAAAATTATCACCTTTCGAAATAGTATTTGGACCTTAATAAAAATCCTTGACTACACCCCTTTATTGACTGACTATCAAACTCTTAAAAACAACCTTCTAGCGTCAATTTCACTTTTAGAAAACAAAAACTTTCCAATAGGCTATAGACACTTTGTAGACTTAAAAGACATTTTAATTAATCATAACAATCAGCTTTTAATTTTCAAACAATATATTAATAAAGCAGATCAGCTGCTATTTCAATTATTTCCCGAAATGCAAAACACCAGACAAAAACGTGGATTAATAGATGGACTTGGCACAGTAATAAAATTCATCACCGGTAACTTAGACCAAGAAGATGGAAAACGATACGAAGAAATAATTTCTAAATTGACTCACAATTCCGAAACCCAAAAGAATGTTTTGTTAGAACAAACTCAGATCCTTAATAACACCCTATCTACAATACACGACCTCTCCGAGAATCAAAAACTATTAAATCATAACTTAAATAAAATCTTACTAGATAACGTAAAAATTGAACGAATATTAGCCGCAACTTCTACCTATTCAGTGATAAATCAATCAATTCAATCATTACAACTATTTATTAATATCTGGCTTGAATTAGAAAATGCACTAACTTTCGCACAAAAACAACAACTTCATCTTTCCCTCATTGACAATAATGAACTAATCCAATCCCTTAATCAAATAACAAAATCTTTAACCAAACTTCAAAGTAATAATAATAAGGGTTTAGCTCTTCCTTACCCTGGAGAATACGAAAACCTCCATTTGTACGAATCGATTATAACGACAAAAATATACCAGAAAGATAAAATCTTCACGTTCATTTTCGAAATTCCGCTAATTCGAACATTTTCAGAATATCAATTAATTAAATTGATTCCTTTCCCGGCATACAACACGAATAACGAATTTCAAATGATAATCCCTTCCTACAACACTTTACTATTTAATCCTGATTTTAGTGTACCTATCGATATTAATCAATGTCAACAAACTTCAGTAAATAACTACTTCTGTTCTCGAGATAATCATTTCAGTATCCCAAATTCGAAATTGTGTGAAACACAATTGTTGTCCTTTCACGACAATCAAACTTGTCGACCATATATTTTCAATTTAACCACAAATAAAATTTTGCAGATAGATTCAGCTACGTGGCTTATTAGTTCGCCCATTAAAACAATTTTAGATATTCAATGCAATCAGGTTATTGCAAAGAGAGAAATTACAGGATCAAATTTAATACATCTAACTCCTGACTGTTCAGTTCTAATAAATCACGACGAAATACTGTTCACCATGAAATCTACGTCCACAAAACAGATTATTTTACAATTGCCCAGTATAAGTAAATTGCGAATAGATGAATCAAAACTAATCAATATTTCAAAAATTGACCTATCCCCTATTAACACACAAGAGTTAGTCAATAATCAATTAAAACTGACAAACCATAAGGATAAGTTGATAAACAACAATATCCATTTTGTAAATAAACTAAGTTTAATTTCGCTCATTATTATTATATTATTAATCACTATGTTCGTAATCATTATATTATATCTATATTGTAAACGTGACTCTTTCAAATCAAAACTAATAAAACTATTGCGAAAATCGCAGAATGAAGCCATCGTATTAAACGATACTCAAAATTCTTTACTTCAATGTCAAAATATAACTTAAATACAGCTTCACGGTATTTAAGATTCTCAGATGGGAGGAGTTACGTGACTAGAAACGCTTACTAGCTTAGAGATAAGATTAGAACCCGCTAGATCTGTACTCTGTTCCTAGAACTTTATGATAACGCCTGTGGGAACGGAAACTAGCTTTCATTTCTTTAGGATAAGAGTTTTCCTTAGTGTTAAGATGCTTCTTGCATTCAGTTCTGTTTCGACACTCAGGTTAGCCTGTCCTGAATCAAGTGTGTGGAGCAGAGCTCCGACGTCTGTAAAGTGTTTAGTGTTTTAAGTATAAATAAATGCTTTTTAAAAACACTAATCGTCGTTAAATAAACTTAACTCGCGCGGCATGGCCTACTGTTTATTATGACATAAATTAGAGATGTCGTAGATGCAAACCTTTGTTAAATCGATATTTATGGATTAATAACAGTAAAATTAAGGTCGTAGATAAAATATTGTATGCAACGCGTGCTAAAAGTCAACTTTTAGCACTTGTTGCATAAATAGCTATTATTTTCAATTTTATGAAATTTTCAAGAGATACGGACATTTGTGTTTTTCAAAACTCACGGTGTCCATACGGTGCCTGTTTGGTCTTTTGATAATTGCTTTTCAAAAATTAGTATAATGTCTTTATTGTGTTTATTGTGATAAAAGCAAAGAAATTCATTTGTAAAAGAAAAAAGCAATATATCTTCGTAACACAACCGCAAGGCGAGATTCAGCCAGGAAGTAACCAGACTACTCTCCCATCTAACCTAATTAATCTATCACGAAAATGTTACATTATTTTTCTAGCCCAGAACGTAGCCAGAGTTCCACTTAGAGGGGGACAAACATTTATATATGCAATTAATATTAGTATTATTATTTTATTTTGTTTTACAACTTGCAAGAAATTATAAGTTACTTTAACATCGCTTTTTGGGAAGTTACTGCAAATCATTTTAAGACTTTCTTTTTTTTCAGCATCATTTTTCTCTTCCCTTCTCTTCTCTTCTCACACTGTTGATCGCAACCAGGTTGTCACTACACGCAATGTAGTATAATATCTTTCAATAGTGCTTGTTGTACACAGTTGAGCCAAGGAAATGCGCAAAGCATGTTTTAATAAAAAAACAGTCTTTCTTAAAACGTCTATTAGTTGCCACTCTTTTATTCAGGTTTCGCTTGATTGTTAAAATTACTTAAATCATAGTAATCCTCAAAAGCTTGTGTATTTTTAAAAGTTTTCAAATATTGTTTTATAACGGTTTTTTCTCGAAATAGAACGCACACATACACACTCAAATATTGGAAACGAGGCAAATGCTATCGTTCGGCGTTTGTCGTGCTATTACGTCTGCATCTAGATTATTCCAGATCCAGAAGTTAAGGAACAAATGCGAGTGAAGTTTTTTGCTACTACGCCATAAATACCATGATGTAAGAGCAAAATATACTTCCCCATCAACTGTATTCCTTGAATTTTGTTTTTTGAAATACGAGTAAAAATACCTTTATTTATTATTTCGAGACATTATAGTAGAGAGGCCAAACTAAATTAACTCATCAAATAACGATTTTCGTGGGACAGAGTAGGTTTATACGTTAAAGAAATACCTCTCCTCCTCCCCCCCCCCCCCTCCATGGCTACGCCTTTGGATGTAGAAATACATTGAAAAAGAATGAAGTCATGCTATTCATTACCCAAAGTTCAAAAACACCAAAAAATTCATATTGTCCAGTTATTAATGATAATATATTTCGTCTAATTTTTCAACAGTAACAATGATTTACATTTTAATTGTGATATCCTATTTTCTAAATATTTGAGAACTAAGGTCAAATTTCATTTTTAACGTCTTTAAAGAGTATTCTAAAACGTGATATTTAGAATAATATTATTCATCTTGGGATACATTCCCAACGACAATGGACATACAATGTATTTCACTTCTCACCTCCACATGCCTGTTTTGTCCTTATTTTCTGGTCTATTTAAAATTTGTTTGCTGTAAAATTATTATGAAACTGTAAAAATAACTTTTTTTTTTAAATCGGCAGTGAAGAACGTCAAAATCATCACTAAAATACGAGAAATCGGCTGTAAAGTAATCCATTGTTTTACGCCTTTTTGTAGGCGGCAGGGCGATAGGTAAACCGACGTCAACACAACCTACAAAAGTTGGTTAAAATGTTGTAATTTCGGGATTTCTCGATTTAAAAAAAACATACTGTACCCGTCGGCACTGAAGCTCCTTATTATCCCTCATGTGGTTTATTTGCCTTGGCGATATGGGCCGCGGCAACTAAATCCACGTTCGTGATAAAAACTGCACTACAAATAACTATTTTAAAGGGTAGTATACAGGGTGTTGCAAAATTGCACAGAACAAATATAAGGGCGTTATTAGAGTTTTTGTCCTTAATTGTACTGCAGAATAACGTCCTTGTATTTTTGCTGTGCAATTTTGAAACGCCCTGTATAGTAAACAAAAATTTGAAATCGACCAGTAAATAAATCAGACTATTTCCCACATCTCTTATTATCCAATGAAAAGCCATGCTTTTTCAAAATTCAACCAATCGTGTGTTTTTGTAGTGGCAAAAAATCGAAATTTTCCCTTGGGATATTGTCAGTTTCTTTTGCCACTTGCATCCACGGCAACCACCAAATATGTTGCTTTAATCAAGGTGGTATTTAAGAAACGTCATTTAAACTGTCATTGCGCATCAGTATAAATGTCAAAATGAACCAATATTTGGGAAATAGTCCACAAAATGTATTACGGGCTCATGATTTTGCTCGGCAAATGTTTTACTCACGATTTGTTGTTTTTTTGGCAATGCCCCTCGACAAACTAACTTTGACAAATTCCCTCGCCTTCTGCTCGGGAATTTGATCAAGTTAGTTTGTCTTGTGACATTGCCAAAACAAAATACTTTCATAAAACATTTTTACCGGCAAAAGCATTTGCCCTTAATACATTATTACTGATAAAATACAGATGTGAAGGTGAGATGTGAAACATACTCTATATTGTAAAATTGAAAACTAAGAAATTGTGACAACCAAGACTAATAGCAAAAGAACTACTGTTTTGTAGATTCAACTAAAAATTTTCGGCGTTAAAATGATATTAAAAATCTTTTGAGATTTGTTAAAATTATAATAGTAATTGTTATTGATTTTCGTAATGTAAATTTGCAAGTGTTTCCTCTCAAAATGAATATGGTTTAGTATGTTCGCCGGTCAGTACAATGGTCTGAAAGTCATAATAATCTTTTCAGCAATTTCACGTTGTTGAAGATGAACCTACTGCAAGAAATGTAAACGTTTCTCTTAATTATTGTCAGTCGTTGCAGTGCTTCTGGAATTTATTTTGGAATTTATAGGCGGAATTACAACAGTAGTTAATTAAATAACGGCCTGACTGTTAAATTTTAACAGCTATTATAGGTGCCATTTTGATCAATCAGACTACTGATATACTGCAAAAACATGTAGGTATTATGAAAACTAAAATAATAGATACTATTGAATATGTAACCATCTTGAAATGGAAATGGGCGGACGGACGGACGATTGCTGAAACAAGATACAAGAATGGAGACCGCCAACTGAAAAACTAAGAAGAGGTCGCCCACAAATGAGATGGGCAGATGACAGTAAACGGTTCGCGGAGCTAACATGGAAAATAGGGGTGAAAACCCAACAAGATAGAAGGAAACGAGGGAGGCCTTTGTACAATATTGGACAAATGAGGGCTGAAATGAAGAAGAAAGAAAGAATTTGTATTAATTAATAATTCTCATTATGTTATTCGATTAATTATTGCGTGGTTTAATTATACCTTTGATTTATTATGCAGTTATTTGAGTGCGTTTGTTACGTTTCAATTGCCTCTCTATTATTTCGCAGAGCAGACTGTTCGAAGCCCCTGAAAATCGTAGGTTCAGCGCTTCCCGAAAATTGCAAGCTTTGCAATTGAGCACGTCGTCCTGAACCTCTTTGAATTTAATACCTTCGGATATTTGGGCGGCATATCGCTCCCACTTATCTGGGTCATCACATAATATCCCCTGGCGTGCAAAATTTTGAACTCCGGCCGCTATATACAGTTCGCTTCACGAGCTGTATACCTGACGGCGCTCAATGATTTTCTAACTACGGAGCCGGTTGCATTTGTTTTAAACTGTTGTAAAGTATATTGGTACCTTTTTTAAATTTTTTATAAGCTATTGTTCTCGTAAGCCGAGTTTGTTGAGGTACGCCATAATTTGACAAATAATCACCTGCAATTTATGATATGAGCATTTTGTCTTGTTCTTTGCTACTGCTACTTGGATTCGTGTGCTTATTTTCAGATAATTGTGCTACCTTGAGCTTACGGATTCTTTGTGATGCCTGGATACATTTGTCGTTATTTAAAAGAATCGTTGGCGCCCTTTTGGGATTTTAATTAATTGCGAATACTTAAAGAACTGCACGCCGTCTCCCTAATTTAGCCGCGGCCGGCAATTGTATCCACGTAGTCACTGTGTTATAATTTTGAGAGATTTAGCCGACGAATCGGATTGATGCTAACATGTTACCCGTGTAGAGCACCCGCCATCTACCATGAATAATGTTAACAATCTTTTAAATGAACCTTTGTCGTTGTATTCGTTCTAAGATAAGTTTGAAATAAAGCAGCTAGGTAGACCTAGCCATAAATTCTCTTATTATGTCATACGAATTATTTACTCATTTCAAGTGAAAATACACTTAATTCTCAAAACAGTGGAGATGCAATTGTTTTGGTCAAGTTGTATATTTAAACGTTTAGATCTCGGGATGTTGAAATCTGTCCTTGTTTGTGAGGTGGTTGACTCTACTATTAAAATTCTCCACGAGCCGCTACTGTCTTCGAAAAGAGCAAAATTTAATACAGACGCTTGCTATTTATCGTTCCAACAACAAAATAATTGCATGTGTGCTGATCAATAAAATTCTCCACTTATTAAGCGTTTTAAGATGTTCAAATAAATTAGAAACAAATAAAAATATTTGTCATCGTTTAAAATAGCCGAAGCTCATTCAATGTCATTCCTAGCAGCCGTGACAAATTAATGTTACTGAGGTTGCTCCAAAACCAAAATGGAATTGGCGCCACTATCTGGCGATGAAGTCATTCTCAAATTAATTTTTTTGAATAGTGATCGTGAAAATCTTTTTTTAACGAAAAATCGTATTGAAAGTTCCACTTTTTTTAACGCAAAATCATGAAAAAGTACACTTTTTTTAACTATTTTATTGAAATGTCAATTTGACAGTTGTCAATTCCGCAGTCCTTTTTGATTAAATTGCGACCAAGAGATCACTATGCAAAAAAACTACGTGTACAACACGTTTTGAAAGTCCTTTTTTCATTCATTTGCTTGATTAACTTGGGCTTTGCCATCGTTATCAAACTGCAAATTCATGAAAAAAGCATGACTTTCAAAACTAGTTCTACAAATTACTATTCAAAAATAAGCTTGGCTTTTTAAACTTGAAAAGTAATTACTTTAAGAAAAGATCTGGCTTTGTTAGTCGTACAAATTACGAAGCCCAAGTAAATTTTCTTGTTTCATTGGTTACCAGAAACACCTCATTTTTTTGAAAATTTCCCTTGTCTCTTTAGTAAGATTTTAAGGATAGTCACAATTAATTGTGTTATGTTGGAGTCAAATGCACATGCGCGCAGTTGTTACATACTCACAAGTAGAGTGCCTATATAGTACTCTCGCCGTATTCTGCGCTGACTGTTCTTTTGATTCATCTTCAGTAAGATGGGAGTCGTCTGTTTTACGGTTTTTAGTGCCACACAGCAAAAAATCTCCCAGATTAAGACGTAAATCAGAAAAGGCTTTACGTGCATATTGTTTTTCTTGCAGTCGGTTCGGTATTCCATCCAACTGTTAACAATAGCTAAATCTAACAGATGTAGAATAGTATTCAGAATTCACTTCCTCGTCTTAAAAGAACTGTAGTATTCCATCATTTGATCATAGAAGGCCACACTCCCCATATGTTCGTTGTAGTTTTTGATAACCTTCAGACAAGAAACCTCTATATGCTTATTCTCTTTCTTGTCCCGTCTTAGAACAGTGTGTTGTAGTTCTACGCCAAAGGCCGTAGATGCCATTAAGACAGTTTGTCTCTCCATTTTGTATGGAATATTTTCCTGTCGTTCCTAACGAATTGTTCTAATTCGCCTCTTTTCATATCTTTATCTTTTTTGAAACTACACCCTTTGTCTCGATTTGTCTGAACAGTTCCTGCACCTTCTATCTATATTTCAGTAAATTTTTCGAACAAAGAAAGTTGTTGAAAAATATCTGTAAAAGAAAACCAAAGTCTCAGGTGGCAAAGTCTCTACAAGTCGTAGTATTATAGAGGGGCCGAGTCCAAGCTCCTAATTTTTCAGAGGGGTTAAGTTTAACCCTGATACATTTCAAACTCTAGCACAGTTCCTGTGGATGTAATCAAAACAAAATGTTGACATCCGACTGGCCTAGGTTTATATTTCACGTACTTCTTTGAAACACATCATCCCAAAAACGGAATCATTTGCTCATCTACTGAGAATGCACCTTTGATAGGTCTTTTTAGTTGCCTACATCAATTTCTTACAAGATCCATCATAAGTTGTACCTTCCATAGATTATTTGCTTTAATAATGTCTTCAGACACTCCAAAGTTATCGACAATATGGAAATTAACACGCAAAAGAGAAAACCTATCAATTGGCATTGCATCTGCAATTACTGGAAATTTAAATTTGGTACTCCAGTACAAGTGGCTTCGGGGAAATTTAAAACACCCCATAATTGGGTGAATTCCAAAAACCTATTTTATTTCTTCAGGAGTAACTGTAGGTTTCATCTCCTTTTCGTTTTTCTGAAGATAATATGGAGCAGTACGATCTGCATCAAGTTGAAAAAAATTATCTCTCAAATAATTCCTAAAATAACCCCACAGCCTTAATAGTGCATTCACACCACTGCTGTCGTCGTTATCTTGCCCCTCTTCGCCCTCGAAGATTAATTTCGCCACGAAACCTTTTGTAAAGCACCGCTGGGTCCGGGAACGATATTATCTTGATCTTCATTTCCGCTATCTTCGTCTAGTTCCTCTTCATCAGATGAAACATTACGTTCACTTGGTTCCCAAGCATCGTCATTACCACTATAGTATTCAAAATCCCAACTGATTTCGTCCAACAACTCGTAGTTTGCATCAGCATTTGCTCTAAGTTATTGCAAATCTATGTTACTATTCTTTTCTATAATAAAAATATTTTATTTTCTTTTTACATTTTTTTAAGTTGAGGCAGTGAAGTAAAATACAAGTGTCACGCTATTTTAGTATTCCTGTTGTAAAAACTAAAACCAAATTAACAAAATTAAAACTTCTAAATAAGTGTAACATAATATGTATGGATATAACAAAAATTACAAGATATACGTAGCTACTATGTCTGTATAATCAACAAACACGAAAAATGTGATTTGTGAATGGCTTTCTTTATGCAAGCAGTGTGCTACCCTTAAACGAAAGGTGACCACGGCCCTGGTTAGCTCAAACCCTCGACAGATTATTGGCATGAATAAGGACTAGGTGGCGGTTCGTAAGCGGCCGCCAGTAGTTAACCACGACAAAAAACTACAGATGTAGGTAATAGTCGAAACCAAAACGCACGTACCTTTCGTGGCTTCTCGCTCAACAATCTTAACTAACAAAAGCGACAAGGTACCGTGGGGTTGAATAAACAGATATACCAGTAACAAGATGCTTTAGTAATATATAATGAGGCACTATAAACATATCGAATAAAATGTGCCTGGCGTACTAAACTACAAGTAAAACTAGGATTGTAACTGACGACGTCAATGAAATAATACAAAAAGGTTGTGTTGTGTCAATAAAAAAATATGTAACAACTGGGTCGCAATGCAAACGCCCAGAAAGATGCATTAAAAAGCCAAAAAACTAAGTTGGATGCCAAGTTAAAATTTACAAGCCGAATTTGAAAAACAAAAGTTAATCAAAACTGACTGTTACAAGTTCTGGCACATGCTATAGCCGATATCGCAGTAAACTTATTTGACATGCAGCCATAGGCTGAGAGAAAAACTTATTTGAAAAGATAACAGCGCGCTTGTATCGAAGGCCTTCAATGCCATGCTATGCAAATCGCAGGCTAATGCTTCTAACTGTAAAAATAAAAATAAATTCCGCTACTTACACAAGGCATACAAAGAGATTAGCTTCAACACAGCTCGGCTTAATTGAGTCGTTCGCGGCCACCAGAATATTGTGAAACCCGCCAACTGGAATGTCTTCGGCATTCAAGCGGAAAATGAACCTCGTCACCTTGGTGGACAGGGCTAGATGGCTTGTAACCACGTAGAGGGTATCTCTGCGGGTCCCCAGAAAGAAATGCGACGCTTACTGGTGACTAGAGCGCGCGCGGGCCTTAAGCTGGAGAGCGGATCAGAGTTCGCATGTCGCAAAATACCAATAATTCGCCACGCTAACAAGGCTAGGCGATTTTTCAAGCATGGTAGAACTTGGAGTTGGTAGATGGGTTACAAATCCCGAAAAGGGCCCAGTGACGCAACTCACACCTTTTTTTGGTGTTAGCGACACAGAAAAAGCTATGATTTCATATTCGACTCTTCGTCGCTTAAAACTCAACGTGCAGTTAGCTCTACTCCTACCAAAATTGTTTGGACAAAATAACAGTCGGTACAGGCATTAAAAAGTATGTACTATCAGGCCTAAATCGGGACAAATGGTCAGTTTAACCTAATCATACCTGCAAGCAACAAATATTACTAGTGGGACTAAACTAAGGTTCTGCAATTTTCAGCCTTGTTATCTAAACTTGGCTTACGATAATTCCAACTTAGCTTTTCAAACTCCATAACTATTTACTATTCGTAAATAGTTAGTAATGTAATTGCGCCATGTTAAAAACTAAATACTGCTCCGCGTATCTGGAACATGCTCATTATTAAACAAACAGATTAGTTAACGAACATTTATTGTGTATACCTATACACTATGCAATGCCATGATTTTTGCAACTTGTGCAATAACTAAACAATTTGAATGCATTTTCAGTCATAATAATATCCAAATACTTTTACGAAGCTTTATAAAATTTGCAAAACAATTCAGTTGTCTATTTTACAAACAAAATATTCGAACGTGCGCGTTCATTGAAGTGAGATTTATTGTAAACACAAGTAAAAGGGAACGTGAACTTTCCAGGACTCGAACAATTAGCAATTGTTTAGTTGCATCAGACTCCAGCCAAGGAGGCCTTCGGTGCGACTTCTAGGAGCGACAGCAAGGCGTACTCTTTGTTTCGCTGTTTACATTCCGAAATAAAGATCTGATTGTATCCGACGACCATTTAAACTCAAATTAACTTCTCACCTCGGCTGGTATTGATCTCAGCCTTGAGTGTGGTTCTGTCTTCGTTTTATTGACACACTTTCTGCCGATTCTAATGATTCATGACGGCGTTGCTGTTTTGCTGCCTTTTAATTCATCGACGTCCTTGCCCGGTTTGGTGTTTGTAGGGTCAAGCACTGCGAAAGGCCGATTCTCCGTTTTGCGTAGTGTGAAGGAAACCTGGTTAATCAGAGATGCGGTTTTCTCGATTTGGCGTGCTGTAATTTTTACGCACGAAAAACGTCGTGGTTAGTTTCAAGGTATTGTTGCCATTTCCACCGAAAAATTGTTCATAAAAATTCCATACAACAAAAAGTATATACCCTTAATACAGATGGCGGAGTGAATTCCAGTAAGTACTGGTTGATCCTATTTTCTCGATAACTACTTGTGTTTCAAATTCTATGGATGTCACCCTTCTGAACTAATTAAATTATTCTGACTTATTGACGATTGTTGCAGTCTAAAGCCAATTTAAGAAGAAGGTCAAAAGGCGGTCCGTTATCTCAGTGGAGGAGGGAGGAATGGTTCTATATTTTTTTGTTTGCCACACATCAAGGATACATGACAGATCCAGTAAACAGTCACCTGCTGCTTTATCTTCAAGCCTGGGAATGACCCGCTTGTTCATAATGCGTATTTTTATTCTGAAACGCGCTGTTTGTATTCACTATTCAGCTTCACAATCAAATTACAACTTGTTAAAAAGTAAAGATTTGCTGTATAATTCAAAATACATTCTTCATTAGGTCTATCGTAACTGGCTCAAATTACAGAAATATTGTAGCCAGGTCGTGACATCATGCTGCCGATGCAAATCTAAACAAATGTGTAAATTACGTATCGTGCAATCTACAACTGGCTCCACTAGGTCGTAAATGTACGTAAGGTACCTTAAATAATTCCAGCAGTTGAAAACTAATTATACATATTTTATTAACCGCTGAGGGCAGACCTATTTCTTAATTGAGTCACAATCTTGAAAGCACTCTGTTGGTAAAGACACACACACACATACAGAGTGATTACCTTTGATTAAAAATCTTCAAACATTATCAATCTGCCGTAAATACATATTCATCTCAACTTATCTGAAAGCCGATGTTATCGTAAATCTGTCTCCGTCTCGGCCAGCCCAGAAAATTCGTCGCTGTGAGTACAAAAGCGAGGTAGCGATGCAGATTTTTAAGGAAGCTGCCACAACCATCGGAGGTACGATGGAACGGATTAACATATTCGATACGATGAAACTCGCAGGAGAAGAACACCAGATGATCTCAACCATGCCCTTCGAAGATGTGCTAAAGCAAGCCCCGTCGTATCCCATTAAATCCCAAAGAAATTGGCCAGTAGTTCCTGGATTTACGCATGTCAACTGTTATTGCGCCTCACCAGAGATCCTTAGCCGTTGTTGACTGCGGCTCCCGAATAATTTGTTAATTCTCGCCACCCCCCGCGCTCGGAGCATTGATAGAAACCCCTAAAATAGCCTCGCCTAACACGGTACTGCAAAGTGCACTGTTTTGCAAAGTATGCACAAGGTGTTCCATTTTCGGTGAGACTAAATTGAGATCTACGTTGTTATAAGAAAAAGTATTTGCACATTATGAAATCAACTTTTCTAGAGTAACGCGATGATTTAAACAAAATTTGAATATCTTCTTTGGTGTCCGAGCTACAGTCGATAAATGAAAAATTCAACATTTCTATTCGACGTCATGGTTAATTAAGTGCGTCTATTAATATAATATCTCTGTATGGCATATTTTCATATTTAAAAAGTTGTGACATATGCCTAGTTGACTTTGAGGGATTAAGTAGTATTGAGTAGGGTTTCTTTCCATGTTTTTTTTTCGATCTTCCGCTTATATTATTTTATAATCTTTCTCGTGTTATTCCCTTTATTTTGTCCAATAATTTCTTAGGCAATCTTTCTATACTGCGGGTGTCACCTGCTCTTCCTTGGACCAAAAGATTTACGAGATTGTCATCAGGCCATCGTACAATGTGTTCGAAGTATCGGAAGTATTTATTCGGCGTCTAACGATAGTTGACACACGATTTTCGAGCTGTAGTTCTTCCAAGGTCGAGTTATTCGTGCGTATTGCTGTCCATGGGATACGAAGAATTCGGTACTGTAGCGATCCAGTCACCTTGTTCATGTTGTGAAGGTGAAGTTTAAATACATTGGTGACTAGATCGCTACAGTACCAGCACCATATCTCAAACGAGTCGAGTGTTTTACTGCCATTTGATTTCATGGTATTCACTAGCCTTATTTTTGTTGCTTTGGTCACGTTCCCATCGCTCCATCTCCTTAATTTATTCATTGCTGTTTTTCCCATAGCAATTTGTCGATGAGTTTTTTCTTCACAGCCACCATTCTTATTTAATAGCGTGTCTAGATACATAAATGTATCAACAATTAGTATGCCTCTTATACTTCCATCGTGTGGGTAGGGAATGTTACGATCAATGATCTATGATCATTATTTTTTAATATAATATAATCAGAATTAATACATCTCTTATAGTGTTTTAGTTATGACCTAAAACTTAAATTTTTTATGAAAGTCGTAGTTGGCTTTGGCTTCATAGAACATCTTATGTTTGCCTTTTCAAATATACAGGTTGTCTAAAATTGTAAGGAACATGGCAATTCCATAGCGCCAGCCTGGCTCGGTGGCTAGAGCATTGGACTGCGGCGCGGAAGTCTGGAGTTCAAATCCCAGATCGATGCCTGGCGGGCGGCCTACCCAGTCGCTTTAAATAATTAGGAACTTGCGTTCGAAGGAACAAGGGGTAATAATGCGGTTGTCTAATGCGTGATGCTCACCACATCACCACGTGTCATGAATTTGACACGCGACAGCCGGGTGTGAAAGCGAGAATACGGAAGCTCTGACCTTCCGCCTTGCAGGCCAGGCTCCTTCATGGGGTGTTAGTGCCTCACCATTACGGCAATTCCATGAGTTGGAAAAGGTTCAAATAATATTTGCCATAAGAGTAACTGAAATGGAAAATGCAATAATGACGTTGGTAGCTAGGCAACAAGTAGGTACAATAGCTACTTGCTGCCTATCTGCCAAAGTCATTATTGCATCCTGTATATACTGTATCATAGTTAGCTTTAGTAATACAACAATTACGTCATATTGTCTAGTTCAATGCATATCTAGCAGTGGCGGCTCGTTATGAGGAGCTGGGCGCCTTAACTTTACCGTGACAAACCAGTGATTCAAGAATTTATTATTCTGAAAGAATTTTTCATGATTCTTGTCATTTCTTATGACCCACTTTCTCGCGACCCAATTTCCAAAATCAAACAGGAAGTCACTTCTCTCATTAAATCTTCAGATCTTCCAACTGCTATTCAACGAAGGTTAATATCTCGCGCTTCAAACCCTCACCGCTCTATGGTTTTTTCAAAATTCATAAACGGAACATTTCTCTCAGGCGTATCATCAGTACCATAGATTCTCCTACTTACTCCTTAGCGAAATAACTAACCAATAAGGTTCACTGGTAAATCCCCATCGTATGTTCACAATTCTGCCCATTTCGTTGAATTTATATCCAATATAAACGTTGAACCTGAGGATTTACTTGTAAGCTTCGATGTTACTTCCCTCTTTACTAAAATTCCTATCCTGATTCCAGAGTCACAGTACCGGCTCTGATAGAAAAAATGATCTCTTCCTGGAAGCTTTAGAATTGAAACCTAAGGTCCGCCTGCGATATGTTGACGATACCTTTATCATTTGGCCAAATGCTAAAAGACATTAACTTCGTCATCATGGAAATAGAAAGTAACGGCTATCTTCCTGTCTTGCATGTACAGGTCTCTCACCAACCCAATGAAAAACTTGGTCATTCTGTATAGCACAAACTCACTCACACTGACCGCTATCTACAGTGAATTTATTTTACGGCGCAATGTGGTCTTGGCGTTTTTATGAGGGTTTGATAGTTACCTATTGGTTTCTAAGGATATACCACGCCCACATCATGTGTAAATGCGTTTATTTTAAAATGCAGCATGGAAGCGCTATTGAGTAGGTAAAAGGATAATATAGTATTCTACGGACAAAGACTTTAGTTTACAGCAAGTATGTGATTTGTTACATGTTACATTCCTTGTTGTCATTTGTAACGCTTATTTTTCAAAAAAATTACGGTTCCTATATTGCGTTTTAAAATAAGCAAATTTACACATGGTGTAGCCGGGCTCGGTAGTTCAGTGGTTAAGTATAGTGACTACTGATCTAAGGGTAGTGATTTCCATTCCCGGTTGCGGTGAGGTTTTTAAAAATAAAAAAATGCTGATGAAAGCCTCTACAGAATGTCATAATTCGGAAGTGATGTAAAACCCTGGTTCCCATGTTACTACGATGTGTAGCATGTAAAAGATTCCTTGCTAGGGTTGGAACTCCTTAGTCTTGGCAAAATTCTAAGTAGGACACATATCACCATAGCAGTTGGTGACTAAGGTACCTGGTACTTCGCATGCCTAGATCTTGTTCATTACAAACAAACAAACAACAACGCCTGGTGTGGGTGTGGCCTATCCTTAGAAACCAATAGGTAACAATCAAAACCTCATGAAAACGGCAAGACCATTTGCGCATTAAAATAAATTCACGGTATATGCTGATTCCCATCATCATGCTACACAAAAACGTTCTGTCATCAATTTTCTAGTACACCAGGCTGTTTCCAAATCCCAACTCGATAATATCCACGCTGAACTGAATCATATTCGAAAAGTTCTTAGAAATAACGGTTACCGTGCCAGGGTATATAGTTCGCCTTCAATCGCACCTTCATCCACGGCCAGCCAAACCTCTAAAAACAGATACTCCATCTGCAATAGTCTTTCTTCCCTATATCCACCACATCACTGATCGCGTAGGGAGCTTTCTTCGAAAACAAAACATCAAGGCAGTATTCAATCTCATAAGCAAGATCTCACAGTTTCTTCCTTCGCTCAAAGATAAATTAAACACCATGTCATCAAACAGTCTGGTGTACCGGCGTCACGCGATAATTACCATTTATCAGGAGGATGGGAAAGTCAAGTCCAGACTTTTTTCACAAGACTCCTTTATTCAGGGTAAAAGTTAGGCAGAGCCATTAGCACAAAATTAATAGAACAAGACACAAATACTTAAAATAAGCAATATCAAATCAAATCAATGCTAAAAGTCAAATACACACACTCACAATTTTATAAGTAGGGATGAAGAATTGCCGCGATCTTCAAAATAGTGTAAACTATTAGTCACTCTTAAACCAAGAATAAGGTCATTTAATTCTCTATAAAACATCTGTAAAGTGAATTACACGGAACTTTCCTCGTAAGTGCGACCCCCAACGATCGCTGCACATTTCTATCCGGCGTGAGTGCGGTTTGCGTCGGTCATCGCATCTTTCCTGTCGCGCGCTGGCTGCTGTGCTCAGAGATCGCTACACCTTTCTATTTCTTTTACGCAGTTCGCCTTTTATCTGTTGGGTCCTATTTTCTTCAAGGGTAAAAACGTGTTCTATGTGCAACATACTACTTTTATCTGTTCTTGAGTGGAAGGAAAAATAGAAAACATTTTATTTTTTCGTGGTGCTTACCCTGTATGTATTTGACTGAAAGTATATTCGGTTTCCAGCCAGCTAGACATATAATCTGCATACAAGATATCGTCTTCCTTCGGCAAATAGTTTTTGAACTATACCTCCAACAGGCAGACTCGCAGATAAAACGGGCAGACAGATAGACGGAATTGTAAAAACGTGTTTTTCGTCATCGAGAGACCCTAAAACTCTAAAGATCTGAAGAAGATTCGGAAGATGATTTTTACACGATTACAATATCTATTTCCTTCGTCATTCAGACGAGGAAAGTAAAAAGGTAAAATAAATATGTTTTCGACTACTTCCTGAGGTGATTATAGTATTTATTTATTTATTTAGCGTAGGCACACACAATAAAATAGTGGATGTACATTATTACACACTGCATATTACGTGTTACACAGTAAATAGAATTTACACCGTCCTCAATCAACATAGGTCTACAAGATTCTACAAGATTATGTTATCACTTGACGCTAAGAAAATGTTATAACGAGGTTTGGTCTTTCTCATGTCAGATGGAAATGCAGCCAACTCTATTCTAAATGCAACATCTTCGTTTGTTTGTTTAGAAACTGATATGCTTTGAAAAAGAAAGACGATCAGTCGGTACGATGTTTTCATGAACTTTCAGTAGCTAGAGGGAGTTTTGTCTTTTCGTGATAATTTTACTGCAAGAAAATGATTTCCTGCCAGTTACTAGTGATGTAATGTTCTTGTCAGTTGAAAAGTGAGCGTGATTTAAGAACCGATCGGAGAGTTTTTGCAATCTGTGTCTCGGTAGTGGCAGAAATATTACCACAAAAATTAATTAGGTCCAAGTACGCTATTCCAGTAACTTCTTTCCTCTCATAGACTGCACGTCCATAGTAAAGGCGCTCATAAATATGCAAATGTGAAGCAAACGTATTATACTCGCGTAATGAAGCCTCTTTTTGTGGAGGGTAGACAAATTTCACGCGCACTGCGGCCGCAACGGGCCTATAGTACTACCTTCAAGTCAGCTGTGTGTGTATGTTTTGTGTGTAGTCTTGTTACTCTATCTCATAGACCAGTTTTCAGAGGAGAGCGACGTATCTCAACGTCGAATAGTCACCTGGCACAGTACCGATCCAGCTGAAATAGTTTCCTCTATCCACGGATTCGAACCGAGGACTTGCTTATTGCAAGCCTGACACCCTATCCACTGCGCCACCGCGGTATTTCTTAGAGAAGCGTTACTAAAAATTCTAGTCAACAATGCACGATGTTTTTCAGTCAATTACTCAAAAACTATTACATTTAGGACAAAAACTAATAAGACGTTTTTTATAGTAAATTTAACAATATTTAATTTTTGATTGAACTTCTTTTTATAAAATAGTCCGTTTACAAGATACTTGCGAAAAATCTAAAAGTCTAAATTTTCAAGGTAACGCTGATTCTGCATCCTCAATTTTTCAGGACTTTTTATACATTAGGCAGTAGGGCCAGATAAACATCTCTGCCAAATTTTAAAACGTTCTGTTTTCTTGTTATTCAACGAAAAAGGAACTTCGTTGATTGGGCTAAAGCGAGCGGTTCGCGTGGCGTCCATCTCTCGGCTTGTAGTGGAAATGTCTCAAACGAGTGTTTTAATGCTCTAATCATTCTACTACACTACCAAGCTAAAGAACAAACAGGCTTTTGGGTTGCATAAATAATAAGTGCATCATCTCGCTGTCGTATATTTACTGAATTTGGCAACGCTGTTTATTTATGGTATGTATCAGATTGACAGAGTAGATTATATATACAGAGTGTAGAAATGCTTTACGCACCATAGGGATTTCAATGGTAATTTTTTCATATGAAAATATTTGCTTCCCTAATTATTTTAGAGCAAACTTGTATGCAAGTTTTTTTGTAAAGAAAAAAATTCTGTATCCAGCATTTGTCATTTTACATTTCGGAAAACCGAAAATTTAGAGCAATAAAATTACCATTTTTAGACAAATCAGTGGTGCCTTGAAATTATTGAAGCATCTCAAAGCATCAAAAAATTAGTTTGTTGTTTATTTGTTTGCATCTGTCAAATGTAGCGGCAACCATGGCACTTATTGCACCTGATCTGCTTCCAGCATACCACCACTTCACAATTTGCACCGATTTTTGAAAAAATGATAATTCTAGTTTCTTTCATTATTAGGTTTTCTGACATAAAATGACAAAAATGGTGGCATAAATGGATGCAGAATTGTTTGTTCTACAAAATACCTATTTACAAGTTTGCTCTAAAATAATTAGGGAAGCAAATATTTTCATATGAAAAAATTACCATTGAAAACCCTATGGTGCGTAAAGCATTTCTACACCCTGTATATTGTAGTGACAACAAGGACCACATTAAACAGCTAATATTTATATAATAGCTATACTTTTAGATAGCCCTTATTTAATTTTCAAATCAATTACGTATTTTGAATAATTATTTTAACTGAGTACTCTTATCATGGTGGTTCGCCAATCTAGTGATGTGTTAATTGAATTTTCAATTGTATTTTAAAAATCTTTGACTACAAATGACATTTAATGTCAACTTGACTTCTACACCTTTTCAAACCAGGTATTGACAATTATACTTTACATTCACACACATATCAATCAATTCACCTACGTAAGTACTGTATTAAGTTTATTTTTACACTTTCTTTTACTGATTGTTATTCAAAAAGCTTTTATAAATTCTTTACACAAACCTTAAAACTTCTCTAGCTTTCACTGTAAAAATCCAACCAACAACCGCTTCCGATGTCGACTGTCTGCAACGCCTACCGTTTATTCCTCAAACAGTAACAACTTTGATGGTCCGTCAACCCTCGAACTGCATCTATCCTGTCAATAACTCCTACTGTTCCTAGAATCCAGTCCTGCTCCCTTTTAAACGTCACCATCACACCAATCGACTCCAAGTAAGTTTCAATATTATTGATGATCCAAATCTAACCTTGTTTATTCTGCAGATAGTCCTATGTCTCCAGCGATACCCAATAAAATTATCCAAATCAATCAGCTAATTATCACAGCTTCCTTTCAAATGCCTGACTCGTCTTCCATGCAACCACCAATGTCACCAATGAATCTTAATTATATCTTGTATGTATCAATAAATCCAAGTCCCATTCAAATAATATAATCTTCTGTGTTATTTATTTCCAATTCACTATATGGTACAATCTGTTCACACCCCATTAAACCATTATACCAAATAAGCCATTTATTACAAGTTTTTATTATCAAAAAGGGGTTTTCAAAAATTTAAGTACATTTTTTTATGAGTTGTTTCCGTAACTAATTAAACAAAATTTTCATTCGTGTTAGATACAATTCTTATTGCATACTTATTTATTTTAAATATCCTATTATTACATGCTATTAATTCTTATACATTTGTCAATTGTAACCTTGGCTTGAACTTTATTAACATTAAACTCAACAATCAAATTTGTATACTCAAATGTTATTTCATTATCAAATTACCTCACTCATTGTCTCAATTAAATTTCATTATTCATTTCAAAATTAACACCCAATTCTATCCAAACACTTCAATATTTGATTGTAGTAATCTTCCAAATTTATTAGTTTTATATTTTTATCTTTCAACCACCTTTAGTGTATCACAACAATATAGACATCTAACGTACTCAGTCTGGAAACAGGCTGAAATAATAACTCAGATGCATGAAGATAAAAAAACTTAGACTTAATCCGACTTTGGCTAAGAGATTGATAAAAGAGAATACAAATGAAAAAGGAATTTTATTTTGATTTGCCTTTTTACGAATGTTGATATTATAGTGTAACATGCGGCTCTCATCTTTTGAAGATGGACTATCACGCGTGGAGCATAACTCAAATTGTAAAATAAATTTCAGTATGAGAAAAATATACTAAATACATACTGTAGCTCTCTATATCGTATATTTAATATGTTCATATCCGAAAAGTTGTGACCCATGCTTAATTGACTTTGAAAAATATTCTATAACTCTAGTAATAGCAGACGTTTCCCAAATATCTTGTTGTTTGCACAATTTTCAGATTCTAATTTCGCTCATGATTGTTCGCGAAGGTCGCATTCAAATCCTGTTTGCAGATCAGCACACAAACTGCCCACTTAAAACTGGCAAGTTCATTGCTACAACCGATCCACTTGATTAGATTCGGATTTCCTAATAACACATTAGAGCTAAATTTATACCCACGCCAACTTGGATCTCAATACCCATTGACTGCTCGTGCCGCTGGCGTTTTCCGGCACGGACGAGACGCCGACCATACGCGTAACCCACTGACCTAATCCGAGCCAAACTTAAATAAGAAAAGGGAATGCTTTTTATTACGAGACGTAAATGCGTTTACATAAATTTGTTAGTATAATCCCAGCCGCCTCAGTGCAGTAAACAATGCGGCTCGTCGTGTTTTATTCCTAGAATCCTCGGAACTGGCAGGAAATTATTCCATCTATGGCTGCTTTGACTGTCTTGCATCTTGCTAGAAATCTAGTTAATTCACAAGCCTTATTATTTCGAGCCGATTAAGGTGGAAGTTGAGAAAGTATGGAAGTGAGTCAAGAGCGAAATTGATCCTGTTCGATATTTCTTCTTTACTGACAAATTTGAATTGTAAAATAACCTTCAAATAACGTTTTTGATTTAGATTTGATTTAACTTCCCATTTACAGCACAATTTTATTACTTCTTTTTTATCCGTTTAATGTTCTATATCTATCTTAATTTAAATTATGTGAAGCTTTTACAATTATTTGAATTATTATCAATATTAATTGGAGATGGGCATAACCGGACAATTTTCATAACCGAATTATTTGCATTCGAATGATATTAATAACCGAATGATTATTTGAATAATCATTCGAATAAATTTTGGCTCTCGATTCGTTTCGATTAAGGGCCGGTTGCAGAAAGCAATGTTAAGTCTGGTGTTAGCTAACATCGCGTCAAAGTGAACAAAATCGCATCAAATTTTGTTTACTAATGTATTAGTTACCATAAGCATTTGAGATTTGATTCGTTTTTGTTCACTTTGACGTCGCGTTAGCTAACACCAGACTTAACATTGCTTTCTGCAACCGGCCCTAAGTCAGCCGGTTGGCGGTTCACCGTCATCTGCATCGACATCGGTTCACCGTCATCTGCATCGACATCGGTTGACCATCATCTGCATCGACATCGTAACTTGCAGATAGCAAAGGAACCAAAACATAATATGTACGGTCGGCGCCTTAGAAATCGGGACACGTAATATGTTCTTCTAGTCTTTGGAGTATTCTTGCTCCGGTTACTTTATTAATGTGAGA
Organism: Agriotes lineatus; assembly: GCA_940337035.1. NCBI lineage: Eukaryota > Metazoa > Arthropoda > Insecta > Coleoptera > Elateridae > Agriotes > Agriotes lineatus. The sequence goes on from CALNHX010004772.1 coordinate 87,842, forward strand.
TGGCATTTCATAACTGACAAACAATAAACAATCTAACGTAACAATTAAACCATAATAACTGTATAAACCCAGTTTATACACTTAAAAAATATAAAATATATCATAATAGTGTATAGTGCCCGATTTCTAAGGCGCCGACCGTACATTATGTGTTATGTATTGGAAATTAAGAGGTATTTATTAAGAAGTGTAGAAAGAAAGAAATATGCCGGACTGCTTGCTAATCGCAATAACAACAGGGGTAAACGTTTATCTTTGGAGATGTAAGCAAATAAAAAATTGTTTTATAGCTTGATGCGTTTGCAGTTTTTAGGCGTTCAGGTTTCAGGTCCCCAGAATTTGATGATTTGATATTTTTTATGATAGGAGGTAGCTACGCGATAACCAAATGGTGTTTTCAGTACAGCCTGCTTTGTTTATGAGTTATGACGTATTTATATTTACAGAATTTTGAGCACTGCGTAGGTCGCTGAGATATGGCACGTAGTACCTTTGAATAGAGGTTTTATATTCAAAGCGTAGTACGTATCAGCATGAGGTTATTTTTCATTTGAATACTTGGAACGAAAACCGAGTTACATAGGTTATTTCAATAACCGGATGACCGGTTATTTTTCATTCGAATAAGCCCATCACTAATATTAATAATAAACACCCCTTCGTGTATCTTGCAGCTTGTGAACCCAATCAATGATTTTTATAATAATTATTTGTTTGCGGTGTGCTTCTCATGTTTTAAATGTGTTGTTCGAATGCGTGAACGAAAACAAAAGATGTGCGCATCCATGCCAGCCAACAAATAAAATTCACAGAAGAAAACTGGTCAAGTGTGAATTAACAATAATACGCGGACCGAAATTCAAAGGCGGAAAAATCTATGAAACGAGAACAATATGTATTTAAATACCAGTAATAAAATGATACTACCATATTTATATAAAAAATACTTTATTTAACTTGTTGTTCTGTGGAATTTGCTTTCCAGCTAAACACTATTGCCCTTTCGGGACCATTTTCGGGATCTTCGGGACTAGCCCCGGGACTTCAAATTTAGCTCGTAATTCTCGAAACTTGGAAACCCTGGTTGTATACTAGCAATTAAACTTTTTAAAGAAATCTTTTTGATATCTTTATTATTAACGAAGTTACGGACTGTCTAGCGATCTACAAACACCCTGTATGTCTGTTTGCACTCTTCCTATAGTTTAATTATTTACTATGTGAGTTGACCAGGATGGTTGTCACTTTTGGAACTTATCATATACTTTGTGTTTATCACAATAAGTGCAAGTCGGTATCTCTGACTGGCATCCATTGCTGTGGTCATTAATTCCTGGAGATTTTGCAACTATCTGTAAACACTGCTCTGTCATCCCCCATATCTTACACTGATTATGTATTTGCCACTCATCTTAATACTAATGTCGATGTCTTCTAACGTCTCTTTAAAAATGTACTTAGTATACAGGATGAGTAAAAGGTAACGCTATAGCTTCTTTATTACTGATTATTAAAAAAAGCTTGAAAAAAGCACTTTATATATCCGTGATTTTGAGTTTCTCTTACGTCATCACGTGTAAGCCCAGGAGCATGCAACTGCATGTTACAGGTTAAATGCTAGTTAGGACACGTCAATACTTAAAATGCAAAGCTCACCCTAATCACGCGTCAACGGCAACAAATAGTTGGCCGACTATTGCTCAGGGCGATGGGGTGGTTCGAACGTACCACGACGTTAATTAGAGCAAGGTGCTGTCACACTGAGGATTGTTATAATCGAGATGAAACGGGGAAACGGGCGCCACGAGTTTTGATGATCAGGGCTGAAACAAAGTTTCTCAGCAACCCCTTTTAGAAACTCGAAATCCAGGGGAGTTTGTGGTACTTCAGCGCTCCTACAAGATGGCCCCAGTTGTTTTGAAACGTACCTTGGTTGGTTTTCTTTGTTTTCGTCGGATACCTTACATAAATCGTCAAGAAAGAGGGCACAACACATAAAATTGTCGATAAACACATGTAGATATCACAAAGGAAACAGTTGAAAAATGAAAAGCGTTTATTGAAAATTAAATAGGAAGAAGAGTCTTTTGCGACGAACGACGGCACACAACAAAACGGCTATGGGAGCCCCAAAGCACTGGGCACACAATTCGGCAATTACTTTAATTTCAACGGGATCAACAATGGCGGGTTCCCAACCGCCGAAGCGTTGTGGGCCGCTCGCATAGAATAATCGTTGTACTCCCCTAGAATGCATGAGATAAACTATCTCGAAAAATGAAGCCACGCTACTGTGATCGAGGGGGAAGACGCACGGACGTTACACTTTTGCGCTCCGTCTAACTTATGCGCAGACATCGCTATCTCACAAGATCACGCCAGAAACCTCGCGCTCTGTGCAGGTGTAACGATTTGCAGGTGTCAGCTTGAAGAGACACGCTGGAATGCTGGCGCGCGGGAAGCCACGACTTCGCACCAATCAAGCTGCTATGCTACATGAGCGTCGGATGGCACACCGTTGGAACTGATTTTACGGAAGACCGCAAGGCGCGCTTTTATCGGAGAACTTCAATTTTGAGGACCGCGAGAGATGTCGTTGGGGATGGAACTGTTAATGCCCAAATGAGCCTAACTGCATCGAGAAAACTGCCAATTTTTGAAATGGAAGTGCGGATTAATCCTGTCCAACAGCAAGCTATGATTTTGTACAATTTTAGAATTTTCAGATGTTTTTGCTTTTGGTAGCATAAAATAAATAAATTTTTGGAAAAATTTACATTAACCCTTCAGTACCCGTTTACGGTCTGTGAGACCGAGCAAACACATGATGCAGTATATTACTTAATGTGCTAGCGTTAGTTTACCGCCCATTTATCTACCTTCCTATATATTGCCATTGAAGATCCGTATGCAGTTTTGAGTTCGTGCTTGCAGTGCAGTGGTTTAAAAGTTATTTATAATTTCGGTTTCAGAGACCGAAGCGGGTACCCGAGTTGTTTTTATTTTTACCTTTGATATACGACCAATGTGAGAAGAAGGAAGTATTTTCTGCATTTTTAGTAACACTGTTATACTAAAACGTTATTACAGATATGGCAGATTTTATGAGAAAGAACAGGCGCGACTAGAACAGACGATGCGAGATATAATAGCGGAGGAGGATGTCGACAACGCGTTTTATGATGATGTGCCATCGTCTGACGAAGATAATTTATTGGAAACTAGGGAAATGAACAGTGACACTGAACAGGAAATATCTGATTATGAAGACGTTAGTGAACAAGAAACTAATGCCATAAGATATCTCATTATTTTTATGGAGGTGGTAGAGGGGTGTCGGACTGCGAGACCGGTGCGGGTACTGATGTCTTAGAATTTTGAACGGGTACTGGAGGGTTAAGTTTTCAATTCCAATAAAGTTTATAACACTGTTTTATGCAAAAAAACTTCATTTGACAAACTTAAACAAAAAAATTAATGCAATGAATACAAACTTTATAAGTAATTAAACTATGTCTGGGAACTGAGGATATTTATACTAATGATAAAAAGAATGGTCCTGATAATATTATATTTCAAATAAGTTCAAGTTTCAGTCAACAGTTTTCCTGAGGGTTGCCATATCCGAACGTGGTGTATCGAGTTCATGTAGTGTTAAATCTGAGAGGGTTTTCATTACTCAGGCCGTCTATATGAATCACTGTCTTCCTAAACTGTTGAAGTTAATAAGGAATCATCATAACGAAGAGATCATTCTGTTTTCGCCCGAGCCAACACACATAATGCAAAAGAAGTTCTAGAATGAATTCTTGCAAAGAACACGAGTTTAGTCCCAAAAGAAATTAACCCTCTTAACCCTCTAACCCTCGTCTCATAGATACCTAATTTTTGGGCAATAGTTTGCAATTATGTTTAATGCTGATGGTTGTGAACGGTGGCAGCTAATCTTCAGAATTAAGAAGCTTTGAGAAATAGACGCAGAAGTTGTCGGCAAGGTGATTGCTCAGCTTCCATCAAAATTAAGAAAAATTCGAATGAAGGGGTCGTATTCAATCTATTGACCTAGTAATTTTGTAAGTTATAAATCATTGCTATTAGTCAAAAATGTAACTTAGATGTTTTCTTTCTTTCGATATTTCGTTTTGAGTTATATGATGATATACTTTCTTCATATACCTTATTGCGCGGCCACTTAACATACGTTAAATATGTTATAAATTAAAGCTCTACCGTTTTCTGATATATAAATATTATATTATGGTATCCACTTGCGGTCCTGGTCTTCCCACAATTATATTTCTAGGACACTAAAAATTATTCGGTTTTTTTGCAATGATAAAAAACGAGTTTTCATATGCTATGCGTATACGGAATAATAGAACGACATTCCCGTTTTGTTATTACAGTGCATTCTCCAACTGGACCCTATTATTTTTATAAAGTAGTGCTCTAACAACTAAGGTACCGTTTTGTGGTACATTTTTATAAAACTTACCCAAACTCTTCTAGGAATATCAGACCTGATGCGTAGCAACAATTGTAGAGCAAGTTAACTGTGACAAAATGTGTATATTGTTCATAAAGCTTTTTATTTTCAAACGTCATAAAAGTGATAACTTATGTGACTTGACAGACAAGGTAAATGCGTTACTTTTATGCCTAAGCATAATAGCTAAAAGTGTTATGAAACTTCAGCCTTCGGCTTCGTTTCATAATTTTCATGTCTCGTGCATAAACGTCCACTTTTAGCACTTGTTGCACACAATATTTTTTCTACGGTCTTAAATTTATTGTTAGTAATCCATAAATGTCGATTTAACAAAGGTTTGCATTTATGACAGTTATAATTTATGTCATAGTAGAGATGGCCTTGACGCGCAGGTGACTGTTTCTGCAGCCGGTAGCTGTCAAAGTTAGTTATCAAGGGAAATTATAAATGTACACATTTTACTTTATTCATTACATAATGCTTTAATTATTTAAAAATCACTTTACCTCTAACGAAAGAAGTAACTAGAATAACTTCGTAACCTCACCTCCAGTTCAAAATTCTAAATTCCACACCAGCTGTTTACTTTTAGCTCATGGGCTAAAAGTAAACAGCTGATTTCTAAGACCTCATTTTTAGTGAATCAAGCTAGTGTTAAAAGGCCTACTTTTAGTAGTGGTCGTAGAAAAAAGTGGTTACTTCGTGATTGTCGGGAACTGACGTAGACGTCAATTCTCGATTATCGTAATTTTTGAAATATATATTGTTATGATACACTGTACGTTGGTCGTAGATAAAATTAAAATTTGTAAAAGAAATTTTGATGTTAGTACAATCCATATTAACTCATTAAAAAAGGTCGATGATGTTTAAAAAAGTTTCATGAATAAATCTGAGTTAGAGCAAGTTAGTAGGTAATGTAATGATAGCTATTGAACGTTTACAGGTGGTTTGAATATAAAAAGAATATTTAAAAGACGGTAGTAGAAGTAATGACAAATGCAAAATATGTAAGAATTTTATTTTGGTCCCAGTAAAATATTGAATTTAACCTCCTTTAATGAATAAAATGTTTTGGATTATTTAAGAGGGGTATTTACCAAAATCTACGTGGTGTTTTAAAGAAGTGAAATATTAAATAGCAAAGAAGAGAAACAATGCAGTAACTACAGAAGAGAATTGGAATTGGTAAACTTAATGGATACAAGCATGGTTAATTACAAGTGATTAATTGAAGAGTTATATTGAAACCGTTTTATTGGAAAGAATACAATTGACAAGTAACATAAATAATAAAAGGTTACATCAGTCTGGGTGTTACTGAGTAGAGTCCGTGGAAGTATCAGTGAAGCTAGAAGGTCCATTCCGGAAGGAGGTAGCAGAGGCAGGAGTAGATCTGGTTGCTGTCAAAGATTTTGGCTTTTGGAGTATTGGACGAAGATTGATACTGGTGATCCGTACGTGAGTGCTGCATTGTAGAGAGCTGCTTAGACGCTTAGAGAGTCCATTCCGGAAGGTGATGGCAGAGACAGGAGCAGATCTGGGATTGTTCTGTGAGCTGGTTGCTGTCAGGGATTTTTGGTTTCGTGGTTTCGTGGTATTGGACGAGGCTTGGCACTGGAGGTCTGTACGTTAGAGCTGCATTGCAAGAAGCTGCTTGAATGAGTTGATTGTGGCTAAAGAATAGGTTGCAGTCTTGAACATTTTGGAAGTGCAACATACCAGGTGGGAAATTCCTTAGTTTATACCAACTATAAAGCAAATAAAGACATTTTAAAAGATGCACTTAATTAAGAAACAATAACTTACTCTATTATAGAAAGTTATAATGTAGTACAATTCTAAGAATTGGGCATTTGTCATTGAAATTTGAGAATTGCTGTTGACATTTGATTGACATTAGAAGTGACATTCGATTTGAATGAATAGTTTTTAAAAATACTTGAAAATCATTTTTTCCAAAACAAAGTAACTAGATTATTGAACCCAATCCCCCGAAAGAGTCTCAGGCGCTATCATCTTAATATTTGAAAGTTTGCATATTGAAAACTCAATTTAAATAGAGTAGCCAGTGCAATATTTATGTATGAGTTCGGGCGTTTGAAAATAAAATAGCATATGCTATTCGGAGTAAAAGTGACTTTGTGTTCCTCGCCCGGAAGTGTCAAGTGTATATGATACGGGATGCTTTCACCACGGTGATCTTGGAAACCATATGAGACGGCAAAATATATGAAAATGTCACTTTTTTAATTCTATGTTGGCTATGTTTCGCATTAAAAGGCAAAACACTCAATACACTAACATAAAAGTATAATGTGCAATCACCTTTATTATCAAACCTGATGTATAGTGTTCTGTTTGTTCGAAACGATAGTCAACTTTTTCTTCTTTATGGCAGCTTAGCAGCCTTTCAGCGCAAATATGAAAATTGGTCTGAGATGGCCACTATACAGAGTGATTCATAAGTATTACACTAGCTACAATACGGCTGTTTCTTTTAATTGTGCATAACCTTCAAATATTGATTTTAATTAGGTATTTTAATTTATAAATTGCCCTCTTTTGTATACTAATATCAATAATTACTTTTTGAAATAGTTCCGCTGTGACTACTACTCTGCCGCTCTAACCACTAGGCCACAGCGATCAGCGGTCCCGCGGGTTCAAACCCCGGGGGAGGCACAAATTTACGTTGAAAAACGTACAATATCAGTCATTTTCAGGACTAACCATGAACACCTGAAGACGGGAGTAGAACAAAACTCCCGAAACGTTATGTGATTTACACCCTAGACAGTGGAAAAAGTCCGAAAAACATATCACGTAGATTTAGATTTCACCCTTTTTATATTAGCCAAACATTTTCTCAATAAAACAGGGTTATATTTAATATTTTAATTAGACCAAAATCGTTTTTCTACATCCTTTTTAGTTCGTTATTTTCAGTAATCGGAAACAAATTTACTAAATATTATCTTATTTCAAAATTGACATTTGTCATTGATTTTCTAACTGTATTTTATCAAATTTTATTTTAATTTTAATTCACCTGTAATTTTCAAATAGCTATGTTTCAGACACAAATCTACCTTATCCCCAAATAAATCCGAACTATTTCCATCTCATTGTAATATCCCAATTTTAACAAATTTGAATTCAAACCATATTAAGCTTGTACGTATGAATTATCTGCATTTTGTGCAAATTCGGTTTTATTGTAACTACATGTACGATATTATGTTTAAAAATTCATTCCTGTGACCGTCGATCAGTTTAAGCAATTAAATGTTTTAATTTTTGTAGGATTACATTAATTTCTAACGCATAATTTTATGCAAAGTTGTTCTGGTTGATATCCTCTAACTACCCTTAAACTTAATTACCACACTTATGAATTACCCTGTATAGCGTAACATTTGTCTCATGTAACCGACCTCGTATCTCTTACGGTTTCCAACATTTCCACAATGAATGCTATATAAGTCCTAGACAAAAGTGGATTCAATTTTAATGATAATCAAATAATTAGTATCTGTTAAACATTTGGCTAGGAAATGATTGGAAGAAATTTAATTCAATGTACCTACACGGTTTTTCTTAGTTTATTTTTAATGGGTGTACTAGAGTTCAAAAGAAGACGATTGTCCATTTATCAGAAAATTGTATTCTTGATAAAAGTCCCTGCATCTTCACAAACTAAAAATTCACTTACCAAAATTGAAATATCTTTTTTCGTATACGGGGGAGGTTCGGAGATATGAAAATGGCTCAAGAATAAAGCACCCTCATTTTTAAAATCACACAAAAATGGTATTTGTAAAGTTGCTTAGAATTAAAAAGAGATATGTAAAAAAATAGTTTAGGCTAGCAGCAGCATTAATAAAGTAATCGTTAAATTTATTGGCTAGATCTAAAGGATCAGTTATTATATTGTTCTCAACTTGAATTTTTATATTCTCTTATGGAACTGTCGATGACTTCCCCGTTTCATTTTTATTTATATTCGAACTTGTTTTATTATTTTTTTTTTGAGAAAGTTAACAGTTGATAAATATATAATTTTGTGGCTTTACAAATGACTTTTTTTTTAATTGTTACATAGTTTTTAACATAATTAATAAAGTAGTTATCGCTACTAAATCTTATTAACCGGCGCAGTTAACGCTTTGTTTTACATGACTTGCGAATACCCTTAGTGATCCAGGCTACTGTTCTATTACTATTCATTTTGTTAATACATTTAAAAGGAAAAGCATCATTAAAGCAACTTTTAAATTTAGAATAAAACACTTCTATTTTTGCATTTACTCATGCCGATCTATTGCCTCTATTAATTGACGAAATTTGTTATTAGCCTTAGATGTAAAAAATTTCTGACATTCTTTAGTAATTTCACAATGAGCAGTTGTATTAATAAAAAGAAGTTAAAGTTGCTTTGTCAAATTGACAGTTATAGCTTTGAGCAAAACAAGCTTATTCATAGCAACTAGAGTGCGCGTTACTTGTTTTGGATTATTTTTGAAGCACTAAATTAAGTACTACTAAACAGTTTTTAAACCTATTTAATTAAACCCGTACAAAAACAATCGTGTGTATAATGCGCACAGAATGTTATTTGCTGACCTCGTACCCTTACGATGCAGCAAAGTCTACTCTCTATCCTTATTATACAAATAACTATTGTAATTTAGTAAGTAATGTATAATCGAATTTGTTGTTAATGTAGTAAACAATATGTATATCCAGAAATGATCTGAATCAGATTCAGCAAGAGAAATTATAATGGGAGGAATATCTTCCACGCTACAGTGGCAAATTTCAAAAGTGCCCCACTCCATAAATTTGCTATCTTATTTTTCGATGATGGTTGCATATTTATGGGCTGGTTATAGTTAGTGTTGTATTCAATGGGTTTATATTGACAATTATAAGGGTGAATTCTAAGAACGTCATGTACAGGAGTGTTGAGTAGTCGTCAATTACATAAATTTTAAAATAAATTTGCTGTTTTATGATGAAATAAGTTCTTATTTATTTTCGAAAGCAACCCCGTTGTGTATAAGCCATATCTCTATTTGGCGTTTACGAGAACTAAAAGTGGGTAGCTTATGAACAAGCATGGAATGGTAAGGAGCATTATCCATAATAACAACGCACTTACCGTCTATAGCATTAAATTTAAAGCTGGAAGTAGTTGATCCTCCACCTATTTCTTAACTATGTACTTATTTATATTTTTGTGGCAATCTTTGTGTTGAATGTTGTTATCTAAAATTAAATTACAACCTGGTAGGAAGCCTGAAGAACATCCTGCACTTTCCTTCACTTCTAATTTTGCGTAAATTACCCTTAAATCAGCATCGTGTACCCACTAACGAACTTGGCTGCTGTTCTAGTAGGTCCAGGTTTCGTCCAAGAAACAAAAATTAATTTCTTTATTCGGATTTAAATACTGTATATATTTTCTCAGAAAATATATCTTCAATGCCTTGACATGAGATTTCCCTGATATAATCTGTCGACCATTAACTTTCTTGTATTTATAACCCGTGTTTTTTAAACTGTTGTCCTCCCTTTAAATTCTAATTCCATTTTACTAAAATTATACAAATCGTCTACTGTAAAAGGTTCTCCTTTTTCTTGAGGACTAAACATTTTTCTTGATATTTGTTGATTCACAAAATGATTTTCCCAAAATTTTGAATTTCTTTTTCTTTCTCAATATTTAGGATTTTCCAAAGGCTTCCTTCCTACTGATAAATTATGAAACTGTTTTAAATACCGGAATGGAACTGATCTATAATAGAATAAAATTCAGTTTACGGTATCATTTATATGATTCCAAACATAATAGCTATTTATGCAACAAGTGCTAAAAGTTGACGTTTATGCACGAGTGCATAAACGACTTTTAGCACGCGTTGCATACAATATTTTATCTACGACCTTAATTTTACTGTTATTAATCCATAAATATCGATTTAACAAAGGTTTGCATCTACAACACTTATAATTTATGTCATAATAAACAGTAGGCTTTGGCGCGCGCGCGGATGTTTGCGGAGCCAGTACTGCCAAGGTCAGTTACGAAAGGTAATTATAAGCCGTTCACGATCTTTTTGGGTCAGGTGAGGCTATGACCATCTAGTAATTTTGTTGGCAGAACCTCTGTTGCAACTAAACTCCTTCATGGAAATTGACACTTTTTGTGTTAGGTTAGGTTGTTTTCAGTTTAAGGTTATATTTTCTGTATAGGTACATTGGCGCCGGATATTCTCTAGTCTCCACATCGACTCGCGTTCTTTTAAATTTGGTCTGTCCTTTTTAAATTGGAAGTAGCATCGTTTAATGGAAATTTTTTGTTGTAAAAAATTTATTTTGGGCATTTTGACTTTTACTTTGACGGAAATTAAAATTATTTTTACACATTTGTTAAATCATTTATTATCTTACGAACATTAAAATAATAAATCTGGCAATGTGGTGGCAAGAAAATGTCTAACAGACACTGACAGAAAAAAAAAGTTGCATCCGCTACATTATCGATTCAGTTAGTCCAACATGAAAAGAAAAAATCATAGCCAACTCTGTCCCAAAAAGGTCGTGAACGGCTTATATTAATACTACACATCTGACTGTATTCATTACATAACGCTTTAATTATTTCAAAAACACTTTACCTGTAACGCAAGAAGTAACTAGAATAACTTTACAACTTCACTTCCAGTTCGAAATTGTAGTTTTATAACCTCACTTCACTTTATACCACACCTGCTCTTAAAGTAAACAGCTGATTTCTTTAACCACGCTAAACTATAAAACGTCACTTTTAGTGAAACAAGCTAGCGCTAAAATGCCTACTTTTAGTAGTGGTTGTAGATAAAATATATTTGCAACACGTATTATGTGCAAATATCTATTTTGTTGACTTCAAGCAGCACTTTTTGGAATTTGGAATAAGCCCTAGTCACTGCGAGTTTTGGTTTTTTGTTCCGTACTTGTTTTCTTATAAGACATGGTAATTTATGTCGATTATATTAGCATATTAGCTAATAAACAATACACTTACGCTTTTGACATGTATTTAAAATATCTGACATTTTATAATTTACATAGTGCCAAAAATGAACGGTCAAAATTACTATTGAAAGTGTTGTAGTGTTACCACTTAACAAAGGAATTAACTATTTTTAATTAAAGTGAATGAATTTTATGTTAGCATACAATAGGGCCGAGAGCTTCAAAGATTTCACAATTTAGGTCGTCCACCAAAAAAGTTAAGAACTTTTGGTCTAATGGATTGTCGGCCATAGTGTCATGGTATCGGCTTGTTTTGCTAACGTAACTGCAAGTTAATAATATTGGTAACTGCAAGTTAATAATATTGGTATCTTCCATCACAAGTTTAGGCAAACGTTTTGGAAATCCGAAAGATGGAAAGATCCTTAAGATGGAAAAGCGTTAAAAAGTATAGGTTATTTGTTATAGAAGGCTGAGGGATTTTAAAAAACAATTGCCGTCATTTGACACAACAGTCTCTTTTAGTAACACCCGTAAAAATGTAATGGTTACCATCCATTGCTTGCTGTACTATTAATTGTTGTGTAAAGCAATACGTGTAAGGTTCTATAAAATGGAAAAAGGTGAAATTCCTGCAGTAATTAAATATTTATGCAAAAAGAATGACGCCTCTTGAAATCTACCGATGTTTACATAGGGAGAGTCCACCCCTTTTTACAGTAAGGTCAGAAAGTGATCAATAGGGTTTAAGCATTGAAGAAAATCTTCTAAACATGCACCTCAATGTGGTGGTCCAATATTGTGTCGACTGAATAAAATTCTTGATTGAAGAGAATTGCTGGGCTTGAGCATCTTTTGGGAAATTATATTGCTGTTCAGGCTGATTATGTTGAAAAAAAAATTTTGATTCAAGCATCTTGTTTGTTTCTTTATATGGTAAGCTGCGAATACATTGATCATCCCTCGTACATGCTTGTTTCAACCAAATTTGCAGGTATGCAGACAAAGGCTAGTCGTGAAGCAGAGCAAAATGTTTCCTAGCAATAACACGATGTTCCCACGACGATGCACTCGCTTTGGTTGCTGTAGAATTCAAGGTCAACTCGTGCATTAATTAATCCTGCATATGTGTAGGAGCATTTGCATATTTATGATTTTTAGCAGTGTCTTTAATACTTAATACATATTAATCTCCCGTAATTAATTTTTTATATGAGTATGCAGTGGACGTGTTCTAATTGTACAAAGCTGTTTCAATTTCCCAGTTTCGATGCTTCATCCTCTAAAAAGGCTCGGCCATCCGGTGGTGCAGCTGATTTACAGTTCGATATTTGCATTGTTTCCGGCAGACAGATTCGCAAATGAGGAGGAAAATTTATTGCAGCGGCCTCCTAAGGTAGACGGCCTATCTATTGTATGCAGCCCTGCAGTAAGTACACTTATTATCATGAATCATGATACATGAATCACACGCAACTCGAGACTTCCGTTACAGTTTGCTAGCTAGAACTACTTAAAGAAACGGTTCGGCTCCGTCGACACGCAGTGCCCTCGGTGTAACACGAGCACGTGTAGGATTTTCACTAACCGAAGTCGATTTGTTGATTTTTGTACAACTAACACAAAGGACAAGAATAAAATGAAACAAAACGTAAATGTAGTTAGGCGGAAAGGTGGCGATACAATCTCCGAAGTATGGATTAACTGAAGTGATATACAGATAAATGTGAAAGTACCTTTTTGGGCGACTGACATGTAAGCAACACATTCATACATAGTTGACCTCTACGTAATTATTATTTTACGCACTTCGGTACAGTAAAATGACTAAAATATGTTCCTTTTAAAAGAATAAATTATCTCCAAACAAGAACTTAAAGTTTGATAAGTGCGGTAGGCGAGACTGCTCTTCCACACTATGTTGATTATAAACTGACCAATTTGAGAATCTTGCGAACAAGCAAGACAAACTGTATGTACGTAAAAAAAGTTCGCATTCGTGATATTGAGTTTAAATATCGGCAACTGACAATAAAATACATAGTAGAGATTACGGTTTTCTCAGAAGACAAAATTGAAACCATATTACTCCAGGATGAAAAATCGACAAGAGTGGCGAGAATGCTAATGCTTCATTCGAAGATAATTTTGACGCACTTATTGGAAATTTTTGCTTCGTTATGCAATGAATGCAGATTAGGTTTTCACTTCCCAGCAAAATCCCAACAGTAGTCAATTTGCACAGGATAAATTAAAAAATGCAGCAAAGAGAAGTGGACATCCAGTACAACCCTTGTATTGTTGACGTCTCAACTTAATATAAAAATGCGGTATTATTATACGGAAAAGTATAATTCATCTACAGAATGCCATCATTCGGAAGTGATGTAAAGCCGTGGGACCCATGTTACTACGATGTGTAGCATGTAAAAGATCCCTTGCTAGGGTTGGAACTCCTTAGTCTCGGCAAAATTCTAAGTAGGACTTTGACCATATGACCAAAGCAGTCGGTGTCTAAGGTACCTGGTACTCTGCATGCCTAGACCTTGTCCATTAACAAACAAACAACAAAGTATAATTCCCAAAGCGTCTGTTGAAAATTTTCGGGGTATAACCCCTATACATTTACTGAAATAAATATATGCTTCACCTGCTGCAAATATTAAAAAGATCGCAATTTGAAACTGAACCTTGTCTTCTCAATTGTTGTAGAAAATTGCAATAAATATCTTAGAAAAAAAATTAATATTAAATACAAGGCTTAAGTTGCAAGAATTCAAATGAATTAGAATAGCTGAAAAGTCAAAACTCAGCGAAGGCCTAGAAGGGGAAAACGAGAAATATAGTGAGATACCAAATCATTTCTGAAAACAAGGAAATATTAAAATGCTTGATTCAGGTAATAGCACAAAATCAATTTAAGAAAAGCATACAAAACAGTAAATAATCTGGAAGACAAATAAATACGTCACCTTTAATAACCAAGATGATATTTTAATTGCTATTTATGATACAAGTACATACTGCCTTACTTTAGTGGTCGCGCCTATTTAAATGGACGAGCGATTGTGTTGGGAGCGAGTGCGTATAAAGAGGCAAGCGCACTTGTACCATAAAAAGTTTTATGTTCGACTGCTAAAATCGAAAAAGAAATGAATTTATAAATTTGACGTCTGTTCTGTGACAGAAAAAAATACGTTAGAGTGCATGGACGGATATTGACAGATTTTTCACGATGAACACTTACGATAAGAAAAAATCTGTTAGAAATATGCATTACCATAATAATTTATCGCTAATTCTTCATGTACAAACACTGTTTCTTATTAATGTTGTAACGTTTTGCCCTCCGAATTTAACTTTAGTCCTGGTAATTAATTCTGGCTCTTGACGACTTCCATTAATTTATTTAGTTTATTCAGCGCGACTTCGCGCATAGCGGGTGCCTTCGTGTTATCGTAAAACCGAGCGCTGGCTAGATGTAACTCTCGATGTACAAATTAAATACATTTCATGTATAGTTAAAATTTGCTGCAGAAGCTAGAGTTACAATGTTGTAATACAAATTTGTTCCAATATGGCATATTATGTGCACTATTGTTGTAACATTTACTTGTTCACTCCAATTAACTTTAACATGATTGTACTTCTACAAGAAAGTATTACTCTATGGATCCAACACCGTTTCATAAACAAGGTATTTATGATTCAGTCGAACATAAACATATGTATGTATATTTAGACCAGTCGGCAAGGAGCTAAAAGGTATGGCTTGCTTACATTAATTGTGAATAAGCTGAATGTTTGTATACACAAAGATTTGCAGGTTCCAATCAACATCTTACATTGTCTGATAAAAATAGGCTCATTTTAAAAAAAGCAAAAACCCGTACCGACTGGCCTAATTAGGAAACTTAGATCCTTAATATCGATGGGACTATAATTATATATGTATTACAACAATGTGATAGAATGAACAAAAAATCAGTATGCTCTGCTTGCGTAAGCAAGAGATGCACATGGACGCAAATATTTGAGTAAGCTTGACGCCCAAATTAATTATGACATGTGTTAACTAAATAATATTAAAGTGTTTGTACTATCGGAACTCTTAAGGTCAAAACTTTAATTAATTGCGCCTTGTAACTACAATTCTTATCGATCAATTGATCCAGGCGGTTCCATAAAAACATGTATTATGACTAAACTGACGAACTCTTACCGCCGGACTATAGAATTAATAAAAAATATCTCTTTGAACCGGTCACACTACTTAAAAATAATAAATATTTTCTGTCATCGAGCAGCATTCAAAATGCACAACAAATTGTTCAATAAGGTGGATGCGCTGCGGCCGTAACCCAAGTGGACACACAATACAAACTCACTGAAATAAAAATATATTGTCAAAGAAATAAAACGGTAGGCTACAAATTAATTTACCATTACACACAAAGGAAATCAACTACAAATTAAGCTAACAACTAAGGACGATTACTGAATAATACAAGAAATTGTAAAGAAAATAATTTTGACTAGTGAGTAATTTGCAATTAATAATACGAAATCTCCCAGTGAACGAACTCAAAAAACGATTAGCTATCCAGTTTTAAAAGTGACCAGGTTGTCTAATAACCAAAAACATCACATGCCACTATGCCGCAAAGCTTACGAATGCCGATAAAGGAAAAACATATTCAAACTAACAAGAATAATGTATACCGTTATAGAAGTCGAACCCAGAAAGAAATTAAGAGATACCCCACGATGCAAGAAATTTCGAAGGTATGGACACGCCAGGAACTACTGCAAATCGAAACCCCGTTGCGTCAAGTTCATGGTCAAACCCTTATTCACAGATTGTCCCAAAAGTCACAATGAAGATCCACAGTGCGTTAACTGTAGTGAGAAGCACTCCGCGAACTACACAGGCTGCAATTATTATTTAAAGATATACAGCAACACAGCAGTCAACATCAAATGCAAGAAAACGACAATAGCCGCACAAATTACAAATGAGCTGCTACCCAGCGATCACCTAATTACTGGAATACTAGACGTCAGACAGAAAAACTCAATTGGGAATAACCACAATCAATACGCATAATACGAATGATATGCTAACTATGCTCTTTACAAAAATAGTAGGATTATTAATTCCCCGCATAAAATAATGCCATATCTAACAACATTTATTAATACTTTAAGCACAAATGGATCCAAATGATCAACATTATTAATAACACAACCTAATTAAATTGGAGTGCCAATGGAATAAAGGCACAAAAATCGGTATTTTCCCCATTCATATAAATCAAAACATTTTGAACGCATATAATTGGGCGTATGAGTCCGTAGGCCGGCATATTAACATTTACAAATCCAAGATCATGATCACTCCTGAAAATCCCAACAACAAGGTACCATAAGTTTAGACAGCATCAGCTAGAGCAGGGCTGTCCAACATCTGGCCCGCGGGCCGCATGCGGCCGGCCAGGATATTTTTGCGGCCCGCGGATCGAATGCCCCCTTGAATCCACCAATCTTGATCCTGTCCTCTCCTTTTCTACCTGGGACCTCCGATCTGACATGCTGAACTGTCTAACGGAGTAGGCCTCCAACCCTTACCAGACCAGGCTTCAAGGGAGATGACGTGTTGTACTGTCAGCACGAGAAGTTCAAATTTTCCGCAAAAGCAAGACCGCTAGAATTCGATTTTACCTTGATTGTTGAACTTTCTTGGGATATCAAATCCCTGAGGCTTTAACCTGTATTAATACGCTGTACTGTCTTGCAGGGATAACTGCTTAAAAGCCATTTCCGACCGCCTATTTTTTAAACGCAAATCCCGGCGTCCCGAGAGGTGAAATACTCCTCATAACTTTATTTTACTAATAATTAAACCTGTAACCTGTATGAATCGCAGCCTCTACCCCGTTTGTGATTGGGTAGAGTCCTGTAGCCCGCCCTTCATAAACTCACGTGCAGGGCCTCTTTTTGGTCATTAAGAGGCAAATTCCTGGACTTCGACCTTCGATTCCGCAGCCCGCAAATTCCCTACCGGGGGAATGTCAACATCATTTCCCGGCTCAAGGCGAATAAATTCCATCTGCAGGATTTGACACCGCGTTCGCTCCAAGAACGACGCCTAGCAGCAATCTCTGCACCAGGATATAGGCACTAACGCCCGCCCCAGGTAGCCCTTAAAATCGCTAACTTCACCGGAAAATTACAGCTTAAAGTCACAGCTGAGTGGAAGGTCAAGTTTGCAGGAACAAAAGACCTACTCAGTCCATTTCCCGAAGAATCGGCGTGCGTACCGGCGGACTACCAATAGGGACCCGCAACACTCGCCGGTGTATTGGGTTGCAGCTCGACCCACGAAACCTGACACCGTTGCAGAAGAACATGTTAATTTTAAATGATGTACAACTCAGAGTTATTTTTAATTAATCATTGTAACTAGCTAAAAACATATTTGTTTTGGTAATTGTCTGGTGTTTTACCTAATCGAATATATACTTGAGTGAACGTATTTCTCCGATTTGTAGCTTAACCCGAGAGGTAAATCTTTGACGCCCTTAGTAAGGGGGTGAAACGTCACATCTCTATACGTAAATTTACATTAATTGATGTAATTTTTTTCTTTTGTCGGTATCTCAAGAACGGAAAGGAATTAACCTAAAGTGAATATGAATTTTTTTGTTTAGAATCACTTCTAGAACATATGGTGTAAGTTTGTCGGTTTCAATGCTTTTTGTAATGTAACCTAAGCTTCTTGAATAAATAAAAATTAGTATTGAAATATACAAGTTTTATATTTATTACAAATCACTCACAAAGTCGCATACGACACAACGATGATGCGGCCCTCATAACCTTCAAACTTTTTACAGTGGCCCTTGGGCCCCTTGAAGTTGGACAGCCCTGAGCTAGAGCAAGTAGATTCTTCAACTACCTGGGCACAGTTTTAAACAACAAAGGGAGTCTCGATACTGAAATCCGAACTGGCATCAGCGCTGCTTCAGGATCTTTCTGGAAACGAAGCCGCAGGGTATTCCAGAACCACGATCTTACTATGGATGTAAAATTAGCTGTTTACCGCGCAATTGTATTCCCGACGCTCACCTATGACCGTGAAGCTTGGGCATTTTATCCCAAACACCTTAAGACCCTTGACCGACTACAACAACGACACCTTAGACAAATTATAGGGATACGTTGGTATCATCACATATCCAAAAAAGGGGTTCTAAGAAGAGCGAACTGCTGCAAAATTGAAATATTAGTCGGCAGGTGTCGTTTCGATGAACTGGTCACCTCATTCGATTAGATAAAAATCGCTTACAGAAAACGTACTATATGGAGAACTTTGCCAAGGAACCAGAAAAGCAGGAGCTCAAAACTGCGCTAAGAGGACATCCTCCATGAATCACTAAAAAGTGTCAACAACCATGAATGGACGAGCGCGTATTAGACAGAGCATCCTGAATGCGGATAGGTAATCAATAAGATTCCAGAGAACGCCATATACTGTTGTTGCATTCTTGGATGCAATCCAAGCATTTTACAAATTTGGATAAATGGCCTCTTATATAAAAGGCAGCTAATCCAAATACCATCATATTATATACAGAAAATAATACTATTCTTCTTAGTGCATGGGAGATTTATCGTCAGAATAAATATACAAACATCAACAATCCGACCAATCGAAGAACGTACCACAAGGATCTGTCTGAGGGCATATTCAGTTTTAACATTTTTGTTAATGATATATCCGAACCAGTACACTTCTTCTGCAACTTTTATATAGTTTTCAGCCTGTTTTTCTTCACGCATTCTTTAATTATCTATGGAGTTTCTATCGACGTGGATATGCAGTTTTCGGCCAATCTCTTTTGTGGTCTTCCTTGACTCCTCTTATCATGTGGTTTTCGATCTCTTCATGAATCCATACACGACTCACTTGGCGGGTAGGTACGTCGAAAAAGGGAACATAAATTTCGTCACTCAGTCGCCATTATTTAAGACATTTAAAGTTTTAGGGCCAATTCTTAACACGCTTTGCTTTTTGGGAACCAAAAAGCCAATGCGGCACAAAACGATTGACAACTTCTTGTAACTGCTGGTGAACATGTGTGATTGTGTTAACACCTGAGGGTCCAGTTTTAAGTTGATGCTCGATTACCGCATAAATGGCTTTATCGTTCTCTTCAATTTTGACTTTTAAGGTATTTTTTAATGAAATGGAAAAATCAATGAAAATGTCCATTTTTATTATTTAGTTGTGAAAATCAACATCATTTCATCATAATTCTCGTAAAAGTTGAGCAATCTATTTCGTAGGACCAAAAAATCGAACGAGGCTGATTAAGTAACTTAATTGGAATGACGCTTTCTTAGCAGGATTTTCTACATTGCCTAATTTTACGGCATTGATTAAGATGCAGTTGTAATGTTCACGTAATAATACTTCGATTATGTTAATTAGTATGTCCAAAAATCCGGAACTTGTTTGTTAGCTAAATTGCTCAATTATTTAATCGTGTCTGTAGATACTTCCTATACAACTCGTAACAACATAAAAATGCAAATTACTTCTCACATTCCCATGGCACCTATATGGGTTAGTGGTTACACATGGTCATTTTGTCGGTTTCTCGAACAAACAGGTGTCTTCTCCGAACACCTGAATTAGCAATGATGTCATGTCAGCATCTTGCTCGTTCTCGTTGTTTTTTTTTAACTGACTGCGATTTTTGTAAGTGGCTGGCCTGGAAGCGCAATTAGCGTGGTAATTACGAGGTGTAAGCAGAATCTTGAACAAGTCAGCGGCTGACCGTTCAAGTAAAAGTGACAGAAATTGTAATTTCCGTTTCTGACTCGAACTGGGCTCGTAAATTGCGAAAGCGTAATAAACGCTCCTTGGTTTGATTTTCTTTCGCGACACAGGTCGGTGATTGCGACTTGCGTAAGGCATTCCAGGATGAGGCTGTTTGGTATAAAATTCCTCTGTTTTATATATTATGTTATGGGAATTCTAAATGTATTAATTGCGAATGCAAAATTAATTTCCACCGGCAATTCCTTCATGCAGTGGCTAATTTATTGTTGCTATTATCTGATTATATTACATATGACATGACTAATTAACTGCTTTGATTATGATACATTTTCATTCATAGGATTTGTAGAGCTTCGTTTGTTCAGCTGTTAATTATTTTTTTCGTAAAGCGTAATAACTTAATTATGCACGCATGAATTCGCTTGAAAGAAAAAAGAAATGCTGTCTTGCATTCTCTACATCATTGTTCATCCGTTGAATTAATAAAAAATTAGCCTTATTTTTAGTATGAAAGGAAGGAATCGTTTTCGATAAACCTAAACTGAACCAACGTTACACATATAGAGCTTCACGGCCAGTGCACTGTACGTATACTAGAAATCTACTATCTTGACGTAATGTCATAAACAATAGTCGCAATAGTTTGTTGTAACGGCGCAACAAATCCTTCTCTTCTTAGTCTATTCTGGTCAAAGACATATTTCACTATTTTGAACTCGTTTTCAGGTTAATTCAGCTGCTGTTTTATCACTAGTAATACAACAATGGCAAGACATACTTACCGACCATTTTGCACACGTCAAGGGTAGAGTGCTGATTGTAATGGTTATACCACTCCCTACAACATCAACCAATGAAAAACGGTAAAAATGCATAGTTACGTAGGTACTAACTTCTGATAATGTACATAGCAACGGTAATAATCATATACCTTCTTGACTAATAACTGATAGTCAAATACCTTTACAAACATCTCGTTATCTGCTGAAAGAACAATCGTCATAGCAACCACACTAACTGTAGTTTTAATATTTATAAATAAACTGTTCAAATGTTATTTATTGACTCGTGATATAATCTAGCCGAATTCAATTCGTGTCTTCTTTATTAGCATATATATATTCGTTTTCACTCGATATATTGTTTTAGTCAATGACGCTTGTTCTTCGGACTCGCATGATTGACAAACAATATATTTCGTGTAAACAAAAATGATTATTTGATAATCAAGAACCCACTACTTGCATTATATATGATAAGCACCCTAGGGATGATTACCGACCCCGTGGATGGTGTCACACGTAGCAGTAGAAATGCAAGAAACAAGCAAATCATTCTTTATTTTCTAAAAAAGAGTGCGGTAATAACGCTCTTAACGATACTAAAATTGATTTAGTAAGTAGTCTATAACAACACCGATGAAGATAAAAATACTAACGAAATGTAAAATCGTAGTTACGGCGGATGTCCACTGTGTACGAATGTGTTGTTTGCATGTCGGGAGACCAAAATAGTTATTTACATTACGAGTGCGCTAGATTGTTGCATTTTGCAGCGCGAGGCAATTTTTGAAGTACAACGAGAAGCGAAGTGCTTTAATAAAACCGAGCCCTGTAATAGATATTAACGATACAAGTTTGATTATGAGCATCTTAACGAAACGAGTTTGATTACCAAAACGAGGCGGTGAGCCGAGTTTTGCGGCAATCAAACGAGTTTCGTTGTGTGCCATAAGCAAACGTGTATTGTTCAATATTTTATCTTCATCAATAAACTCTGGTTCACTGTATAGAAAGAGTGCGGTAATATTTGTCCATTACCGCACTGAGTGCGGTAATATCCATTACCGCACTCAGTGCGGTAATGAAGCTCTTAACGATACTAAAATTAATTTGGTTAAGACGCTATAACAACACGGATGAAGATAAAATGCTTAACGCACCAAGTATTGTATTAAATTATTTGACCAACATATTTTGTGGAACATTTTCTATAAATTCGTGATTTTTCTTTCGAATATCATAACCACCGTTGCCGTCAAGCAACCTTCCTTCAGTAAATTTTGTAGTTGTAAGTGGTATCAATTTCTTTATTTCTTGACAATTCAACTGAACGAGGAATCACGTAACTACCGTTTCTGAAAATACCCTTCATTAGTACAAAGCAACTTTTTTTTCTTTAAGGGTTTCTGAAAGCCACAAAATTAGTTACTTTACCGCACTGGGATGCGTAGAAACACTGGCTAACTGTAAAATTGTAGCTACGGTGGACTTCAACTGTGTATGAATGTGTTATTTACGTGTCAGGAGGACAAACAATTATTTTACTTACGCCAGGTAGCGTCATTTAGCGGGCACAATAGTTATTTATGTACCAAGGGAATTATGAAGATGTTTATGCCCGCTCGAGGGCGACAAGTTTACAAGCTCGAGGTCATCAAGTAATGCCCGTGGTGGATACAAAAATGTATGCCTTACTAGTGTTTTTAATAACCTAAATAATGGATTAGAAAGCTTATATTGAATTAGCAACTATTGCTGTGAACGCATCGACGCATCGAGGTATGTGATTGGTCAGAAATTTGATGCTTGTCATTTTTGATCATTCACGTACCATAGTAACTATAATGTCCGCCAGGGTATTATGTACCCCATAATATAATGTATAGGTACCAGTTTTTAAGAAACAATAATATACTAGTAAGACATAAAAGAATGTTATCGCTTGCGGATGAAAAATACTTGATTTATGCCTGAAAATGAGGTGTAAAAACACATTATTGATCGATCGTACATAAAAGACTATTATTATTATTTATTTAATTCAAATATGAATTCTCAGTTTTGGACTCGTAAAGTGAATAGAACAATTACTTGCCTAAAGTTTGGGGTGTGCATACAGTGTGTACATAAAGTAAGGAATAAATTCATTAACTAGAAAAGGAAAAATCTTCGGACACGTCAACCTTTGTTTTAATAATCGCATCTTTTGACGTTCTAGTCGCATCGGTGACATCATTACTGTTCCGGATATGACGTTATCAACATTTTTTTCAA
The DNA here is from genome assembly GCA_940337035.1 of Agriotes lineatus. Classification (NCBI taxonomy): domain Eukaryota; kingdom Metazoa; phylum Arthropoda; class Insecta; order Coleoptera; family Elateridae; genus Agriotes; species Agriotes lineatus. The sequence continues at coordinate 111,258 of CALNHX010004772.1, forward strand.
ATGGCAACCTCTATTTTTGACAGTGCCATTTGAAAGAGCATATTTTTCTGCACACAGCACATCAAAAATTTGGTCATCTTACATAAGAAAATTTTCACATATAATCTCATAAGAGCATTAATTCTTTCCGGAAATTTTTTGAGTGCGGTCCAACAACGTCGTATTAATTTGCACGAGCGGGACGCGAGAGCAAATTAGAACGTTGTTGGAATGCACGAAAATAATTTCCGGATATGAATTAATGCTCGAATGCAGATTCGGTAAGAAAATCGTAACGCCACAAACCCTCACAGTTAGGTTGGTCTACCTACAAAAAATTTCCAAGAAATTTTTTTATTGTCTTGGTTACGGCTCGTGAACTAATTTTTCTATTGGTCATTACTGGGTGTCGTACGATTTTCGATAAAATTAATGTTATAGTGATTTAAAATTAATTTATTTTATTCAGTTAATTGAACAAACTAATTAATTAAGTGTTGAAATTGAAGTCATTCCTGAGCCTGGCAGTATTCAAGACGGTCAATAAATTCTCGTTGGACCTTACTGACAGTTTCTTGAGGAATATTGTTACATTCATTTCTAATCCTAGTTTTTAATTCCTCAATATTGTCTGGTCTAGTTTTGTATACATTCTTTAGATGGCCCCACAGAAAAAAAATCTAATGGATTACGGTCCGGACATCTTGGGGGCCGTTCAATAGAATCACGCCTCCTATCCATATATTGGGAGAGACTTGATCAAGATACCTTCTAACATCAGCTGCGTAATGCGGCGGTGCACCATCCTGCTGGTACTATAAGTTTTCATTTGGTATAGCAGGATTCATTGCATTAGGAAATCAGATTACCAGATTGGGTATAACATAATCCTGTAGGAATTAAAGGTACCTTGGACCATTTAAGGTTTCTTCAAAATAGTAGTGTCCAATAATTCTATTTTCTGCAATCGCCGCCCAATCATTTATTTTCCGAGGATACTGTGTGTGATGTTCTCTCATCCATTGTGGATTCTCCTTAGCCCAGTACCTATAATTCTGCCGATATACTGTTCCTGTCAGTGTAAAGGTAGCTTCATCAGAGAAAACAATATTTTTTATTAGGCCAATTCTTTTAAGGCCATTGTATGGATTTTCTTCCACAGCTAACAAAATGTTTAATTTGGTCTCCTCATTGATTTTAGGACGCCCAACTTTAGAGCGATCATCGACAGTACCAGTTTCTCGAATATTTCTCTCAACTTTGCTTACTGCTGATTGAGTTATGGGCCTATCCAGGTATTTGTCCAACCACTGCTTGTTGCATTCGTACTCTGTCACCGTATCCAATCATCATCAGAACTTCGATTCTCTGAGTAACAAGAAAGAAAAGAAGTGAATCGATAAAATGTAAACTTCAAAACTGTGACAGACGTCAACATAACAGCTAACTCAGCAAGGTGTCAGAAAAAGTAAAATGTATTTTTTATTATACCTGCATCAGAATTGCCGTTTAAAGCACGCATGAGCGTGCAAAAACAGGCGATTAAAGCACGCCGAGCTTTAAAGGTTGTCAAGCAAACAAGGTATATAGGTAACATTATAACTTCATCGCTATCTTTATTTTGCTGACACGAGTGAATGCAACAACCGGTACGCGACATTTGGGCGCCGCCGTTTGGGCGCCATACTTTTGACCGCCGGACGTTTGGGCGCCAGCAGTATACATTTTCAAATAGTTTGAAACTTCTAATAATGTTGCTTAATTATTTTTAATAATTCCACGTCTTCTTGTAACTGTCATTAGTATAAACCATTTTACCACATGAACTTAATAGATAACGAGATAACAGAGACGCTTCGATAATTTTTGTTCTACATGAAATATTTTCATAAGATTTTGAAATAAAATTGTAGGCTTTAGTTGTGTGTAATTATTATTAGTAAAGCATTTGCCTTGTTAAAAAGAATATTTGCGAAATTCTAAAGTTCTGTTAAATATCGTTGCAACAAACATGAAGTGGACGGTTACCTAAAAAAATATAAATACAAGTAAATTTTACAAATACGCTTCAAGTTGCTAAAACGTATTTAAAAGTAATGTGGTTCTGGCTACTTTAAATGCATATAAAATCAGAATAATAAAAATATGTATCATACGGGGCTAATACAAAATTTTCAAAAAAAGAATAAAACTTCGAATATGAGGCCGTGACTTTGTATTTGAGCATAACTTTTAATTCTAAATAACTGTTCTCAATAAAATTTTGCTATATTTTTTGAAATAAGGTAACTTTATTCTTGAACTAATTTCATAGTTTTTGTCCTGTCCTGTATGCTGTTTGACTTGGAGCCATTCTAAATGCATCTGATTTGATTATCGAACATGCACTAACTCCTGGCGGTATTTAAAGTTCGGTTGTACAACTAATAAAAAAATGTCCCATTTGTTGCACACTTAATGGACCACACTGTATATCAAATCTATTATACCGTGAACAATCTCATTTATAATTTCTTGAAAAAAAAAAATTTACAGAAGAATCGTGGACTATTTTTAATGTTTCTAAATTTCGGCGCCCAAATGTCCAGCGCCCAATCGGCGGGGCCCAAAAGTCCCGTAGCCCAAACGGCCAGCGGCCAAACGGCGGCGCCCAATTGTCCTGCTTCGTGCAACAACGGACGTGGACGCGGCAAAAACGTAAACAATTCTCGTAACTATAGTAGCAATATTATTATGCCCTCTCAATTTATCACGACAAAAATTATTTCTTTTCCTTTTCTAGATGATGAATTTATTCCTTACTTTATGTACACACTGTATACAATGTTGCCAGACAACCCCCTTTTGATTTGTAGACTTTTTCAAAAATATATAATCTAATTTTCATCTGTTCTGTTCTGTTATGACACCATCTGATAGTGTAGCATGCTTAACATCTAATATTAGATAACGTATCCCCAATTGTCTGTCGTTTTCGTAAAATTAATTGATGTTCCTCCCTTCACTTCTATTGTGAGTTCTTCTCGTGCCGTATAATTCTGCAATTCTCGTGATATCCAGCGGATTGGTGGTCATCCTAGTGACCTTTTGATTCTTGGTCTCCATTCATGCAGTTTTTAGACCCATTTTAGTCATAATATTCTATATAATATCTTCTACCCTTGCCTGATTTCTAATTCACGTGTTTTATGTTTAACATAGCTCGCTCCATGGATTTTTGGGTTACATACAATTTATTACCAGAAGCTTTTGTCAATGTTATTAGTATGCTCCATGTTAGTACTGTTAGGACACATTGTCTCCATGTAAAGTATTTCTCTCTTAACCCAGTTCCGTCGTTTGTTCTGTCTCTTCCGATTTTTATTTTGTGGCCCAAATAAACATATTATAGCTGTTTACCACTTCCAATGATAATCGTCGTAATATATCTGGTGGTGTCAATTGTCGTAATGTATCTGGAAGGAAGGTTATGTTCATCATTTTACTTTTTGACTCGTTTTAAACGTACTTCTCTGGAAGTTCTTTTGCTGGTCTAACATCACTAACATTTCGTTTACTTCTGTTGTTACTAAAATAATATCATCTTCCATCCTGAGATGGTTTAATCTTTCGCCATCAATTAATATTCGTAACCTTTTTGTATATGTCTTCACTTCAATAAGTGTAATGTCGTAATGTCTTAATTGTTTGCAGATAATCGTTTGTTCTGTAACTAGACCTAAATTTTGCTTTTTCTGTAGACTGGTAGGCAGCAAGCTTTTTACCTAGGCTGTTATTAATTATTATCTTCATTAACAATTTGTACAGATGACTTAACAAACTTAAACCCCTGTAATTCCTTATTCTATTATATCTTCCTTTTAACGTAATAGGACTACAATAGCAGTACACCAGTCTTCTGGTATATCGGCATATGCATGTATTATACTATACATGTGGTTTTGCTATTTCCTTTCGTAATTCCGTAACACCTTTCTTAATTATTTCGCTTACAACGTCCTCTCCTGGTGACTGTTAGCTTTTTGTAACTGTATTTCAATTTCTTATGTTCTAATTTCTGGGATTTCATCTGGTCCGACAGTTTTACTTTCCTTCGGCCGGCAGTTTTTCGTTCATTTGTAATTTGTTTCCCTAAAATTTGCAAAAAATCCATATGAGCATTCATGCAAATATCACAATATTTACACGCACAATCGTTTGCTTCACAATAGTCTCTGCCGAGTCGACTTCATTTGCATGCAAACGACTATCCCAAGAAAATTTTCATGGAAAATCTATTCGTGGACATTTGCCAGGTTTTATGTCAACAGATTACTAATTTATCTTGTGCTATTATGAATATCTAAGCATTTCTTAGAACATTTTCCACTACTGAATATTATTCCTGGAGTGTTTGCAAACCCCAATCGACAAACAACACACGTAGCCTCGTAGTTAATCCGCCAATAACGAAAAGTGGTTGAGAATACAACCGCCATATTAATTTCATCTCTCATCGGAGCGATGTGATTACCGATAAGATAAATAAACTACTAGCCGCCCGCGATTCCGACCTAGTGGAGGAATTGAAAGTAGCTGAGCTGCCACGAGAAGCAATAGGAAACGTTAGGCCGAAAACTCAACGGTAACTCGGTAACGAAGACTCGGCAGATCGCAATCTCCGCGCTGATACCAATTAGCAAGGTCCCGACACTGACCTATACCGTTGTTGTTGCAAGCTAGCACCTGTAGGCTGTTGGCATTTCTCGCACACTCTGATCACAATGGCATTATGCAACGCCTGCTAGTACGGTTGCTCTTTGCGGTAATTGTTTGCGCGGCTTAACTGATTATTGCCTAAAACCATTAACCGCCAACGGATTTCTGTAATCGTAGCACCCACGTGCATGAATTACACGAATTTAGTTCGCAACATTAATTAATTCGCACATTTCTTCCTTCAAATTGCAAACAATGGAAAAGTGTATGCAAACAGTATTTAAGCTCTACATCAGTGGTTCCCAAACTTTTTTGGGCCAAAGACCCCCTTCCCAAAAATAGTTGATACCATAGACCCCCCACTGTAACTCGTTCTTTTACTTGCTTATAGCACGTTTGACAATCACTGGTTTTCCATAATTTGTTAAGATCTGATTTTTTGGAGTCGATGCTATTTGTAAACGAGGGTAAATTAAATGACACTTTTCCAATCGCATTGAACAAAGCAAGTTTGGGCGTGCAAAAAAGTTGTTTCAACATGCATTCGTCCTGTACATGTCCAAACTCGTGTACCAGCAGTGTGTTGAGACGAACCTAGCTAGTTACAATTTAATCTACTTAAAATTAATTTTGTGAAGTGTTAATTAGTACTTATGTACTTTAGCATTAAGTTAGCATACGATAAGTTGATATTGAAAGATTTAAATAACGGCCTATTTGGGGGTCGATTTTCAAATGCCGTCGCCCCCCATTTTTATGCACTGAATTTATCGACCCCTGAGAGATCGATATCGACCCCAAGGGGTCGATATCGACCACTTTGGAAATCACTGCTCTACATGGTCTTTCCGTATGATAATAGCAATATTCAAGGTTTTGGAAATCCCAATAACCCTCTATAAAACACAATCTACATACATAGGATACAAAAATATCCATATTAATCACTAAGTAATAGTCTGCAAAACGATTCACAAATCACCCTGTATTGGGGCTGTTAAGTTTGAAAAACTGAAAAACTTACATGCTGAGGTCGTACGGTCAGTCCTACGAAATTTTACCGAGACTTAGACGTTCCAACCCTAAGGGACATTTCACACCAAACCCGTCAAGTTCAGTCACGTCCAGTCAAGTCTGACGCTGTAGGATTCGGCAGACTGTGATATCATTGAAATAACCAGCAATTGAAAAATTTTCTTTCAGACCAAACGCTTCACGTCCAGTCCGATCGCGTCGAGTCTTGACATGACTGATCTTGATTCAACCGGTCGAATTTTTGTGCCAGTCTTGTCCAGTTCGTGGTGGATTTTGGTTATTATAACAATACGCCATGCCGTGCATTTATTTGTTATTACAATGAACATGGAACATTTAATCTTATTGGTGCAAAGCAACAATGAAACTTATAATCCCAAACATCGGAATAAGGATTGTATAACTGGTATTTGGAGATAGTTTCTTTGCTGCCTTTTAGTTCTTCCTTTTTTACATTCGACGTAATACTATTAGAGCAAGAACGTCTATCTTTACTAAAAATAAAAGCACAGATTAACCAACTTTCTACGCAAAAGACGCGTTTGGTGTTGACTGGTTAGACTTGACTTAACTTGACTAGACTTGACTGGACATGACGGGTTTGGTGTGAAATAGCCCTAAAACAAGGAGAAATGGACCTTTTGCACATTACACATCGTATTAACATGTAACTTGCGGCTTTACATCACTCCCGATTGATGGCATTTCGTAGAGGTTTTTATCCACATTTTTAAAAACCTCAGCGGGACCGGGGAACGAACTCGCAACTCCTAGATCAGAAGTCAAGACACTTAAACAGCTACCGACGTATACAACTAAAAAAATTTATTGGCATGACTGCAGAGATTTGCAGCAATAGAAATATAATAAAAAATATGTTGTTCTGAATCAAACAACATTAGAGCATTACAAAAAATATGGCTATAGATAAAAATATATTTAGAAAATTTACGCATATTTCGTTTTGAATATCAAATTTTTAAGAAAATTATTTCTAGCCTCAGTTTTTAACAAATAATTTACCTTGAATTCGCCCCATTAAAATTAATTCGTTTTCACGAGTTATCTCGACTAAAGATAGTAGTTTAAGAGGGTGACAAAGATGCAAAAATCTGCGGCAATTGCACTATGCAGTGTGGGGAAGTCCCAATTATTCATAGTTTAGCAACGAAGGAACGATAATTTAAAAGCTGCTGAAATTTAATTCTGATGTAAATATATTTAGTACTTTTTGATATGGTAATTAAATGTGAACTGGAAAACGAAAATGTTGCGTCCCGCTTAGGAGTGATGCGCAATTCGGCAATTGGTGTAAATATTTAGGATGTTCCCGCCAAAATCGGGACCCCTGATAACCCTACGCTGTATGCCAATTCTAACTTGCTTTAGTGTTAAATCACTCTGCAACAGACTACGGGATGCTAACGTTTCAGTAATACCAACTAATGGATGGTGTGGTAAAATTTTTTTAGTAGAATTATTCTTGTTGAGGTCGTACGAGTGTCTCTCGTGTGTCTGCGGCTTTTGGGTTGAATAACATTGAAATATGGAAAACTTATGGTTTAACGTGAACTTCGAGTTGCTTAAATTTTGTAACACGACATACACTTAATAGTACAATAATCAGCATCATTGTGTATTGTCAGTCTATGTCAAATTCGAGATTTGCAGGTTAACTTTTCCGTCACTCTGTGTCAAATGACAAACAAAACCTAACACGTCAGTACTGCCAACCGATTCAGGCTATCCAGAACATGCTGCAATTGGTTTTTTTAAAAATCGCCCTGTATTATAAAAATGGGAAAATGTTATATGCACAAAGTAGAATTATTAATAAACACTAAAAAGCTAATCAAAAGAGAGAGAGAGAGAGAGAGAGAGAGAGAGATTGACATCGATATCCAATTTTCGAGAAACGATTGATCAAATTGTCGAATATTCGGGACGAGATTCCATAGAGAGACCAAATTCTAAATATCGACAGTTCTTTAATAGTACATAATAAAACCCGCATAAAAAGGTAGTAGAATCGGCCTGTTCTCGATCTCGTTTCGAAATTTGAGATCGAGATTGACATTCTTGTTATAATCGAGTTAAGCGAAATTAAGCAAATTATCGAATATTCGATAGGAGATTAACTATTTCTAAACCCGCATAATAATTACATAGAACAGTAATAGGGCTTCATTTTAATTTTTTATAAAACTTTTATGTTACCCTAAAATAACCACAGCTTCAATTCGGTACGCACAGCACACATATAAAATTCGAGAATCGGGATTCTCGAGTTCGAGATCGAGCATCGACGTTCGAGAATTTTGAATATCGATATCGGGATTGGAAAAATATCGTCTGCTCTCGTCTCGCGGCAGTACTAAGAACAAATTTAAATATAGACAGGATACATGGGAACCCCATAACGCAGCGATTATTTCCAGACAGGTCAAAACAGGTTTATCATGTATCACCTGTATTGTGTACCATGTACTGATCAATTAGTGATTATATATGATACCCGTTCAGGGAATTTTGTGTGTGAGCTATTTGAGTTTACGAATTTTCATTTTTGAACACCTGGGCACACTAGTCGTGACTTAATAAAAATTCGTTGGCGCTCATGGCATCTATCTCTTCTGTTTCTATCGTTTAGTATTTAAAGAACAGCACACGCCGTCTCCATCTGAGCTAGTGGCAGGCAATTGTACCCGAGTGAACAATAAGTAGTTTTCTGAAAGTTTTGCTTGACGAATTAATTGAATTAAATGTAAAATTCGGCCAAAAAATTGCATACCCATATTTGAGAATTAAGTTTATCTTCACATCAAATGAGTAAATAATACGTAGAATATAAGTTGGGAAGTTGGCGTCGTAACACGATCAAGCTGTAAGAAATGTTTGGATATTTAAAGAAATGACAATCTGTATTTTGTGCTGGACTGTGCAATACATATTATCATAGAAAATGTGTTAAAATTAATTTGGTGGAATATAATGTTTTTTTCTATAGCACATGTTAAAGTGTGCTTTTATCAACTCAAAACAAAAGGAAAAGTTTTACTTTAACAGCAAGGGTAGATAAAGTAGCACTTTAACATCAAGGATAGATAAAGTAATTTAATTTTCT